>CALNHX010012343.1:0-25790 GCA_940337035.1 Agriotes lineatus
CGCGGTTAAATGCATTCCAATCTTTAGATTCCAAACAAAAATACCTTTGTATGTAAAAGATCGTTAGATTTTTGATATCTCACTAGGATTAACAATTATTTCGACTTCTCCCCCCCCCCCCCCCGCTTGCCCACTTCAGCATAAAAAATCATGAAGATATGTTGCATGTGATTTTAATCTCATTTTTGAGTGAGCTCTCGATAAGCAATAGTAATGATTCGACAACGTGTATTGAAACCAAGTCAGTTTATTTGGAAAGGAGGCCAATTCACATTCAGTACTGCCTCAAATGGAAATGGGCTTCTTCTACATGTTTGTTTTAATTCCTGAAAATTCTGCTTCAATATTAAAGTTATATCGAACAAAGACAGAGCGAAATAGCTATTTTTGTATTAAGGGCGTGAAGGAGGCGATTTTGGCCCGCGGCGGAATTATCAGCCAGAGGCCCGAAGGGCCGAAGGATTATAAAACGCCAAAGGGCCAAAATCGCCGTTCACGCCCGAAATGCAAACAAGATTTTTTGTAAAATCCACCATAAAGCTTTGAAAAATAAATGGCACGATTCGTTCTCAAAAATCAAATTGTTGTTGGTTGCCAATATGATGCTGGTTTTTTAGGCCTTAGGGCGCAAAAGGCATTATTTACGCCCGCAAATTATTTTTAGGCCTTGGGGCGCAAACGGCACTATTTACGCCCGCAAATTAATGCATAAATGACCTTATTTTAATACGATTTTACAAAAAAATATTTTTGATAAATTTTAATTGAAAAGCATTTAACAAATGTCATGTTGTAGAAGCTGACTATTTTTCTAAATTATGCCTAGGAACTGCATATTTCTTACTTTTGTCTTTGCATACAAACTTTTAAATTACATGACTTTATTATTTATGATTTATTACAATCACATTGTATATTGAAACAGTACAAAGATATAATTTTTAGAGTATATTACAGGTTTAATCCAAGGATTCTTCAATATTTATCAACTTTTTTTACTTTTTCTTTAGCTTATATTTTAAGATGTTGAAAAGTCTTACAAATGATTGTTTAACGAAATATAATCAAGTTTCAAATGTTCTGCAGTCTACATTTCGAGAACTGGACAAATAACTTTTGCTGCACAACTTTATTCCTTTATAAAAAGCGTGTCAACCGAAGGTCTGTATGAGTCCTTCGTAAAAATGCTGCCCATCACGAATAGCCGCGACCAGTGACCTTAGTTTTATTAATTTACAGGTTGGCATTCTTTCTTTGGTGTCTGTAGAAGTCGTATGGCATGCACCATGCACCTTATAAAACGTACAGTTTATTAAACAAAACACTAAAAAACCTATTTTATATATGAAATAATTTCTCATTAGTGACATAAGATATGTTTCTGAGTCCGCTGACAAAGCTTGAAAGAATCCCACAACTAAGAAGAGTGCATATTAGCGGCGTGCAGTGAGTGACTTATGACGAGGAGATGTTAATAATATGCAAAACCTGTTTACATCCTGCATAAATATGAACTGGATGCGCTTCGGTATTTAAAAGCTGTGATGTATATATGTTTGCGAAAATATCTTGTATTTCTTTGATACTCCCAAACAAAGCGTCGACCTTTTTCACCGCAATACATTTCGCCGACCCGTTTCTTACCCAGTATGATTTCCTTTATGAATATGTTTGCGATCCACGGGCTCGACATTGTTTTTTACAGGTCTGCACAATCGTCATAGGTACGAAAGGTGCAGAATGGCTATTCTAAACAAACAATTTTTTATATCGAAGTTCTGAAAAAACCGGAGTTACATTTGCTTGTTCTTATATTTAATAAAATGTAGTAATTATTAAACAAATTAAACATACTGTTTCCATATCAGTAAGCTTTGATATATTACGAGCTCCGTCTCATTGAATTTGTCCCAATCAGTAAAATGTTGTTTAGCAGTAGAAAAATCTGCTAAAAGATATAGTCAAAGTACATTTATTTTTGTTTTTATTGTATTAATAACAAATTCATGAAATTACTACAAAAATTGAACAAATTAAACAAGTGAGAGCTGCTTTAGTTGATCTTAAAGTACAAACTACATTTCAAGCTAGATTAGCTAAGATACAAGATTGCATAAATTCAGTTTTACTATTGAGTGACGTCACATTTTCTCTTTAAAACAGCCTCTATAAGTTTATGTAGAGTATTAACCAGCTCTTGACATTCTTCTGGGGGGGGGGGGGGGTCGATTGGTGATAGATCTGGACTACTAGATGTTCATCTTACTAGTGGGATTTTATTTTCCAAGAGTCACTCTTTAACTTATTTAACCGTATGGCACGCAGCTCCATCCTGCTAAAAGGTAAACTGCATACCAGTATTTCTACATTCTTCAATTGTAGGCTTAAGATAGGTCAGTAATATTCCTACGTACTTCTTGGCGTTGACTGTTCCTTCTACAAAGTGAAACATGTCTACTACCTTTACCGATATGGATTCTCAAACCATTACAGATGCAGGAAATTTGACTTTCTTCTTTAAACAGCCATTGTGGTATGCCTTGTTTGTAGTTCTGATAACCCTACTGCGACTACTTAAAATCTGGATTCGTAGCTCCAATGCACTGCATTTCATTGATCTTGAGGCCAATTTCTATGATCTTTTGCACAGCGCAGCAGGGCCGTAACTAGGTAAATGGCATTGGGAATAAAATAGTTTCCTTCGTACTATTACAAGAAAAAAATAAGTGGACAATTTTACAACCAATTAAATGTTTAATATTAACGATTTTACCCTAAATAATACTAATAATAGTACTGCAAATTACACACAATCTGGTTGAAACATTACATCTTCTTGTGCAACTTGCGGGGGGGGGGGATGCCTCGACTAGCGACCAAACGGCGCAGGAGCGCACTCCTCAGATGGCATTTGTTTTTTATAGTCTGCACGTATAGTATCCTTTATCTAATAGACTTGTCTGTCCGGGACGCTGTTTTGTCTGTCTGGGACGCTGGTTTGTCTGTCTGGGACGCTGTTTCAGCAGCCAAACCGTAAGAGATAGAAAAAAAAGTTATGAAAGTTATATGTTTGGAATGGTCATGTCAGCTCAGGAACCGAATTTCAGTCACGTGACACTTCCGGTTTTCGAGAAATCACAAAAAGGACCGTTTTTCAAATAGAACGCGTATTAAATAAAAATGTTTCAGCAGCCAAACGGAGCTGCGACCCTCTGCGCCTTAAAACCTCGATCGGTTAGGCAACCACTTTGACACCTTCCAGGTGAGACATTTGTCTCACTGGACTGCTAGTCATATCTAATGCAACTAGTGGGTTCTTGATTATCAAATAATCATTTCTGTCTAGATATATTGTTTGCAATCAAGCGAGTCTGAAGGACGAGCGTGATTGCCTAAAACAATATATCGAGTGGAAACCGAAATGATTTGATAATCAAGAAGACACGAGTTGCATTTTGCTAGATTATATCATGAGTCAATGAACAACGTTTGAACAGTTTATTTATAAATATTAAAAGAACAGTTAGTGCGGTTGCTATGACGATTGCGGTCAGCAAATAACGCGATGTTTGTGAAGGTATTTGATTATCAGTTATTAGTCAAGAAGGTATATGATTAGCACCGTTGCTATGTAAAGTGCGGGCACTTCATTCGATGTAGGAACATTGCCTGAGACAAGGCGAGTCAGGGTCGCCGAAATATCTCTTTCCGAAACCCAGTCATCTGTCACACCGTTAACGGCGTACTGGGTAATGTGGTTAGCATCACGCCTTCGACGACTGCCTTATTTTTCCCTACTTCCACATATGTGGAAGGTACCCAATTTTTAAAGCGACTGGGTCAGTTGCCTGATGTGGGGATTGAACCTCGTACCATGGCACCGTAGCCTGACGCCCTAACCGCTGGGCCACGCTGGCGACCGTTGCTATGTACATTATCAAAAGTTAGTACATGCGTAACTATGCATTTTTACCGTTTTTCATTGGTTGATGTTATAGGGAGTGGTATAATCAATATCAATCAACGCATTCGAATGATTACTAAAACACTGTGTGAGACAGTGTAGCTGCGAGTATAGAACCGCATTGCCTTATTGCCAAACGCCATTTGATCAAGGTACATGTTTTAATTTATTATTGCATTGATTAGCTTCGTCTAATTTTTCTCAAATGGTTTGTTAATACAATAAAGATGGGAGTAGCACCTCTGGGAGCACCACCAGCTCAGAGCAAAGAAACAAACCTGAAGCACCGGAAGAGTGCTTGAATGTTAGATGCCAAAAATGAAGAGCCCATAAACACTCAAGGAAAATATGTTAATCTTGACGCAGGGGTAGGTAAATTCTTGATTAACTATAACAATCCCGTAAAATTGAAGAAAGGCCAAGCCTTTATTGAACTTTTGATACTAAAGGGCCTGTACATGGAGATAATTTAGAGTACTATCCATCAACAAACAATAGGCAGTTTTCTAAAAAATATTCTATAAGGTCTTACCAAATGGTGGCAGTTGTCATAGGTATTGGATTTTTTTACTGTGTAGAACGCGATGCAGTTTATTGTTTTCCTTATCTGTTGTTTGGGCCAGCAAACACAGTTCTCTATGTTGGAAATAGAATTTAGAGACTAGCATACCATCTGCGCCAGAATAAAATTACACTAGAATTCCGCTTCCATAATCAATCCGTCATTGACTTAAAAACATTTGAAATTAAGATTCTGACGATCGACTTTTATTATCTACGTTTTACTACATTATTTGTTTATTATAATACTTAATTTTTAATAAATAAAAATTTAGCCCCAACACATTCAGCAGTTTGAATTTTATCTGATAATATTGCCTCTCTAATTTGGCTAATTCAAAATATAATTATTTAATTAAGCTTTACTTTAATACAGGTATGTTGCCCTTTCTATATTTTATCTAATTGCAACTTATTAAAACTTTTGCGCCGGTTAACTATTGATACTCTTTATCTGCAAGATTGAATTTTTACACTGTTGAAATGTTACCATTGTATTGCAAATACTCGGTTCTGACGGATGACAGATAACCACAAAATATTTTACCGCAAACAAAGCTTTTCGAAACAGACAGAAATTTCAGCGTAATCTGACAACAAATCAAGCAACAATCAATCAGTTCACCTTAGATAAATTATAGCAATGCTTTCATAATAATCAAGTAGTTTGGCTAACCTGAAATTTGTTTTTCAAGTACCAAGGGACGCCAAATCGCATTTGCTTTTTCTCCAAGGAACGCCGATCTCATTTTCGGGTTCTGAAAAAGCATGCCAAGTTCGTATTTGCTTCCCGGCAAGCTTCCTGCTGCTGCTACCTACTTCTGGACTACGAATAAAGCCTCCGTTAGGTGCTGCACTTTAATTTCCTCTTCCCCCAGCTCAAAATCTTGTAGAATATCAGCTCCGAAGTTGAACTCGAACAGCCTACGTTTGGAAAAGACGCCAAGCTCGTATTTGCCTCCTGGCAAGCTTCCTGCTGCGGTTACCTGCTTCTGGAGAGACATTCTCTAGGTGCTACACTTTGCTGCCCGCTTTCCGTAGGTCCAAATATTGTAAAATCTCAACGAGGTCTCCGAAGGTGACCTCGTACAGGCTACGCTCCAGGTCAAATTTACTCTAGAACTGTACTTCGGAACACTGCCAATTTGACTACAGCTGGCCTCCACACACAGGCATTCAATAAAACGCACAACTGGACACAAAATATTTACTTTTATCAACAAATGCATATCCCAATTGGGAACCCATCCAACACACAAGCTATCGGTTTGGCTTCCCCAAAAAACTATAACAATCGACTCTCAAGGTCACTATAGCAACATGATTTATAATTGCTCATCTGTAAGTGTACCTACTTTGATCATAATTTTAATTATTTTTACGTAAATGTCATTCAGGAAACTATAACCTCGCATTTTTCACTTGAGTTCACTTTTTGTACAAAAACATTGATTAACACATCATTAGCATATTCTTGTAATCCTCAGTAATTCTCAGGTTGCTTCTTATATGCTCTGCATGATCTGTACCTTCTACTGCTTTATAACCTCTTTAGCTGCGTAATCGATTGTTGACTTCGATATGAATGCAAACGCTGCATTAACGTTTCGAAACACCTTTGCACTAAAGCGACTTCATTATCTTGTCCTGACGTTACTCAATTAACCTATCAGTCATCATAAAATTAGCTACATTTGCCATATTGAACACAAATTCGAATACAAGCTGATCGCAACCCTGGCGATATCGTTTATACAATTACTAACCTGTGTTAATTAATTACAATTATTCCTAATCATATTTTATGTAATTATCAATGTTTACTCGCGACTCTTACTGTTGCAATAAGTACAATACCAATTCTGGGCCTATTTGAATCTCCCATTAACATTCGTCAGTTAGCAATGCAACCAGAATTGCTGTAAGCCTCATACTATTACAATATAAACAAAAAACACTTTTTAACTGATGAAATCCAAAAAATGATTATTTCCGAAACTGATAAATAATAGTATATTATACATCAAGGTAGCGAAGCGCAGTATTATAACCTGAGCGCATATTAGATACTGAGCGCGCAGCGCGAAGTTTATAATACGATTCGCTACCGTGGTGTATATACTATTTTTTGCACTACCAAACGGCTTAATACCTAAATTCTCAACAAATTTCGAAAATATTTTAACTGTCAACCTGACAATACAACGTTAAAATGAAAATAGTCATATTTGGTAACTTAGCAATTTATTAGTTACCACGGTGAAAATTGCTTATTTTACTTTCTCTCCCTTGGTGGAGAAAATCAACTTCACGACCTAAAACTAGGCCAATAACGGTGCGTTCTGAGACTAGTAGTGCAAAAAAGCATATTTTGAAATGCATCTTGAATGCAATTTTATTTTGTGTAAAAAGACAATGAGGTTTTGCGAGGATCCATAGACAGAATTGGACACCCAAATTCCGGAAAGGTTTACAAACAATAGAGTTGATCAGCCAGTATGATTCAATCCTTAAACTTATTGCAATAGTCGGAACGGCTTCGTTGGTTCGTTAAATAGAATCTGGGAATACCACCATCTTGTAGATTTAATGGAGATAGCCTTTTTATGGTGCGTTTTAGTTGTGAAATGTATGTTGGTAAGTTGTAATGCATGTTTTATTCCATTTAGATGATTTTTTTATCAGTCAGCACCTTCTTATTGCTCTACTTAGGATTGGAAATGGGTCGCCGCTTTAAACTTGAACTGGTAAGCTAATTGCGTCTTATTGTTTCAGAGTTTCTTTGTGCTTAAGGATTTTCTTTGTATTTATGGATCTTTGTATTTGGGTTTGATGAATTTACGGAATTTAAGTATGGATTTCTAGATTGGATTTTCTAATTGCAAATTTGGCCTCTATTTGGACTTGTTTTCATAGGACGATTGTTTCAACAGATAAGCCATAACCTTGCTTTAATTGAAATAAATATTTTGCCGCAATTTAAAATGTATTAGAGTGAATAAGTTTATTAGCTTACTATATTTAAATTAGTAACATGTATTATTGATCTATATATATATTTCCTGCATACCTTGCACTTTGTTTATGTGTGCGTTAAAATACATACGTTATGCTGTGAACTCTAAGTGAACACGTCGTGAGTTTGGTATTGAGTTCGCTCAATGACTTACGTGCCTGGTCTTTAAATATCATGCATTCAATATTTTATTTTGGTACGAGGAACGGCACTCATGATATTTTTCAACATTTACTGGAAATAAATATCACGTTAATTACGCCGCAGGTTACAGCTTATAATAAAATAATAAAAAAAGATAAAAATAAAGTTGGTGGCGCCCTTATTTGTTTTGATCATTTTATTGTTAATCCACACACCCCTCCTCCGAAGTAGCTCAACCGGCCCGCTAAATGCTATTATTCACAGCTCCCTATCCTACTTATATTGAAGTGTTGCAAAATTATCATTGGTTTTTTTGTTGTACTTCCGCCTATTAGAGTGTTCATCGGTCACAAATGTTCGCGTTTGCTATTTACCTCGTCACCTCGTTCAAACGCTTTACTTGGCTGAATTATCATTGGTTTCTAAAGAAACATATATAATACTACTTTTTTCATTGCTAATAGTGTTCTAAATGGAGTGTGTTTATCAACTACTGATTAAATAGTACAAAATATTTGTTGAACGCACCTGGTATACTACATATTCTACAATATTTATGACAGGCGTCTATATCAAGCAGAATTTCAAATACTGTATAATTTTTCAATAATATTCCCATTTTGTACGCTACAGTAAATCCATATTACATGTAATATTGTTCAGGTACTTTTTACAAACGTGGCTGCGAGTGACTAATTAATGATGCAGAATTAATAAAAGTGTATTTATGGGTACGTCAGAGTTCACTGCATTACTGGAAAGGAATTACGAGTGGAATGTCCTGCCAAGTGCAAGTCTGCGTTTAATTCGTGAAATATGAAGCAGTTCGTCCATTCCTATACTCTGTCTTTCATTTATGTCGCTTCATGCGAGCTTCACTAAGACCGACGACTATTTATTAACTCGTCCTGTCAGATTTCCAGATTGGATTGGATTTGGGGAACATTCGGATTTGTTTATGGTGAATCTTTACGTCGCGCGCGTTTTGATTTATGATAATTAAAATTAATAAACAAGATAAAAATATATCTGCCCGGCCGCTCGGCAATTTAACCTACAAGTGGAATTATACGGCGCAATATTAATTCTACAATATATTACGAATTTATAAAACCATAAGCGCAAATTTGTTCCTTTTGCCGCGCTGCTCGCTCGATAACTTTTAGATTTAATTGAACTGCATTGTGAAGCTCACCCGTTTTATTACGACTGGCCTACTGACGTTTCGCCCTTTTGCAGGTCCATCCTCCAGCAACACATGACTCGACACACCGGCAAATCCATCAAGTGCACCCAACCTGGCTGTGTGTTTTCTGCACGTTTTCCTGCTGAACTGAAGGCCCATCTTCTGACTCATTCTGACAACAAACCTTTTGCATGCGATCGCTGCGACTACAGGGGAAAAACTAAGCAACAATTAGACAGGTATGTTCATATAATTTTCATGAAACTTTCCAAATGTTCACTCATCCAAAACTTAATTATAATTTCGTGTCTTCTCTTTCTTAGGCAAGACAGTTTATAACTTTTTCAAGCATTTTTGTCGGTAGCTATCTTAAAATCTGGCCAGTAGCTACAACACGGCCAAATCAAAACCTGGAGATTTCGCCGCTAGATAAGCACATAAGAGGGTTTCCAATCTACTACCGTAATTTAAGGCAGGAAACGGAATTATCATCATTAACACACTGTTAAGACGAGTTGGTTTCTTAAAATTGGGCCTTATTAAGTGGCGTTTGGTGAAATTTAAATTCTGAATATTGGAGATTTCAATGTTTGATGGTAACATGAAATTATCCTCTTACTAACGAGATTTATTAAATTGTATAATTCTCCTATACGCCTGTATGTGACTGAACTGCTAAACGGCCGGACCGATTTTGATTAAATTTTTTGTGTGTGTTTGAGTGGGTCCCTGTATGGTTTAGATTCACAATTGGATCCGGTAGGTGGCGCTTAGAAATCTTTAAAAAAAAATAAAAAGAAATGTCAAAAACTTTAAAAAGATATATCCTAGAAACTGATTGCAGCGTCACCTACTGGGTCCAATTGTGAACATAAACCATCCAGGGACCCACTCAAACACACACAAAAAATTTCATCAAAATCGGTCCAGCCGTTTAGGAGGAGTTCAGTGACATACACACGTACAGAAGAATTATACGTATATACATATAAAGATTCTTCTGTACTTGTGTTTATCACTGAACTCCTAAACGGCTGGACCGATTTTGATGAATTTTTTTGTGTGTTTGAGTTAATCCCTGGATGGTTTAGATTCACAATTGGACCCGGTAGGTGACGCTGCAATCAAAATAGAACGAAATTTAATCTTTCTTTTGTTTTCCACATATGTGACAAAATTAAATAATTCCTAGACAACTACTAATACTCTTCGTTGGATATAAATGTGAATATAACTACTCCATTACTTAATTTATTTTCTTATACCGAAATTTAGTACTCGTACTTTCTCAACCCTTAAGTATTATGTAACATCACTGGGGGTATTTCATAAATTTTACTCAGGGCAACAATAATACATCAAAAACCTGTAAATGAATTGAAAAACTTAAGTGAGTGAAATAATTTTCTTTCAAATGTTACAGTTACATTTTAGAATGATTTACTGATGGCGTTGCTAACACATATTATTAAACGGACAGGAGATTTTAACTACCGATGACAACAGGAACTCAGCAGCGTAACGAAGTGTGACCATAATATGCCTTGAATTTATTTATTCTATATTTTCATTACTTGCGAAACATAATTATATGTATCTAGCACAATGCAATATCTGCAATACTTCATTTTAAGTTTGCAAAAGTAGTCATACAAATTACAACAAATTACAATGTTCATTCCTGATACAATGACAGAGCATGCTGATTACAACGAAACAAAAAAATCGTGTAGTTCTCTGAATATTCAACTAAAAACCATCGTCATTTATTGGTTTAGGATCTTACTAGTAATTTTATTTTTAGTTTTCCAAACCATATTATACAAAAATTTTACAAATTCAGATATGAAGCTTTAAATTTGACTAATGAATGTACTAAAATCTGTGATTATCATTATTTTTCGAAAATATGCTGATGACGTTATTTAGTTTTTAAAATAGGTACTACACGTTGCTATTCCAAAATAAATGATCACTTAAATGCGAGGTTTGTTCAATAGAAACACATTTGGATCACGTAAGAGTGACTTGGTCATCATGGCACATACATGAGGCTATTGAAATTGTTTATTGGCATATTAATGAGGTGTCTGCTAAATTTCTTTGCAATTGTTTCTTTGTGTACATTTTTATAGAACTAGGAAATGGTGTTTACTATAGAAAATCCGTCCAAACAATACGCTTACTGTTATTCAATTACCCACCGAAGGACGTCAACCACTAGACACCATGAGAGCATGAAAACTGTTGTTGATGATTATAGTTATTCTCACGCAGTAGTGGTTTAATGGTGCAACAAAGTCAACGAAGGGGAGAGTTGACTAAATACTTGTTCTCTGAATGTCAATTTTTGCCAGTGGTTTATTATGATATGCTTTTCGGACTTTTTCCACTGTCTAGGGTGTAAATCACACAACGTTTCGGGAGTTTTGATCTACTCCCGTCTTCAGGTGTTCCTGGTTAGTCCTCAGAAGGACTGATATTATACGTTTTTCTACGTAAATGTGTGCCTCCCCCGGGGTTTGAACCCGGGACCGCCGATCGCTAGTCTGCCACTCTAACCACTAGGCCACCAGGGCGGTTATATCTTTTAGTTGTAAACTTATATATATCTTACCGCTGTATGCGCAGTAGACTATTTTTGTAATTCTCTGCGCAGTAGTGGCATCCAAATGGGCTTTAGTTCTGCGCTAGCCTGGCTAATTGGTTCTACTTAGTGATGGGCATAACCGGACAATTTTCATAACCGAATTATTTGCATTCGAATCATATTAATAACCGATTGATTATTTGAATAATTATTCGAATCAATTTTGGCTCTCGATTCGTTTCGATTAAGTCAGCCGGTTTGCCGGTTGACGGTTCACCGTCATCTGCATCGGCATCGTAACTTGCAGATAGCAGAGGAACTCAGTTAATCGCTAATTATAATAATTGTATAAATGATTTTTAAGGAGCTTAAAGCATTGAGAATAGCTATATCAATACTAATCATAAAGAAATTATAAATATGCGAATACAAAGTATCTATTGCATCTATTTCTAGTTCCTAAAATTATCTAGTAGGCACCCTTCCCTTTTCGCTTGCACATCATACCGGTATATTTTAGAATCCATAATTTATCTACGTTCAGCCTTCCGCGCTTCTAAGGACGCACACTTAAAATTTTCAACATCGAAATCCACTTCTTGTCCCGACTGCTCCGTTATTAAAAATTAAATATAAATCTGTTACGATATTGGAAAATCTTATTTCGCTTTCTGTTTATCCCTTGTTAGGCATAATCAACCGCGTTTCGAAGCAAAAATTTGGGCCGTTATAAATTAATACCAACACAGCTTCGGCAACTCTCATACTCAGCAGAACGTTATCTTTAATAGGAACGACCCCATAAATTTAACTCGTCCAGTGGGAGTCTCAAATGTCTTAATAACATCAACAAGCAGCCGCGAGCCTCACTTGGGTCAATCAAGTACATATGTAGAAAAGGTTATATGAGTTATGAATGACGTATTATTTACAGAATTTCGATCACTCGCAGGTCGCTGAGACGCGGCACGTAGTACGTATCAGGATGAGGTTATTTTTCATCCGAATACTTGGAACGAAAACCGAGTTACACAGGTCATTTCAATAACCGGATAACCGGTGGGTTCTTCGACGTCAACAATGACACGGTCCAATCCCGGAAGTAGTGTTTTAATTAATGACAATGGCCGTGAAAGCCTCCGAAATCAAAATAAAATTTTGTTTATTTTTCATTTAACTTAGTAATATACTTACTTACTTACTTAATCCTTCTTGTTCTACCGCGTTAGCAATGTCGAGGTGTGTTCGTCGTTTTGGGGTCAGGCTATAAATTTTATCCAGGCATTTCTATGCTGTGTTAGTTGTTTTGCTTTCTCCCAAGTTTTTCCCTTTTTGTTAATACAGTCCACTAAACATGTCACCCAAGATCTCCTCGGTCGGCCGCGCATTCTTTTTCCGGTACACTAGCTTCGCAATTTTTGGCAGTCTATTTTCTTTCATGCGCCACAAATGACCCAACCACCGCAGTTGTTGTTTTATTATTAATTCTCACACCGGTTTTACATTTAATACGCGGCGAATTGATTCGTTACGTATTTTATCCCACCTTGTTTTGCTTACGACGCACCTGAGGAACCTACCAAAAATGGGAGCCAATAGATACAGAATAAATGTTTTACGATACAAAAAGGAGGTACAAATGAGCGCGTTACTACTAAATATAGCTGCGACGCAGGAATTCGAAAGGTCGGTGCTTCGTGGCGCAAGTAGAAATTGCCCAGTCCCTTACAATATCCCACAAAACGTTGGGGCTACATACGCGGTCCGCTTGCCGTTCGAATTCGACCACCGCTAAGGAGCCCCAAATCACATAATTTGGCTTAATTATGATTTTTTATGTATTATTATCTTATCTGAGAATTTTATTTTCTACGCACAAAAGAACATCTTTTTGGTCAATATTCTTACATCATAATTGTTGGGGTTTTTAGCAATATTTTAAACAGCTTTAGCAATAACAAATTACAAAAAGTAGTCAGGAAACACAAACTTAATAACTAATATACCAATTCATTTCACTTGGTTCATATGATCAAAGTGTTACGTTCACTGTCGCATGTTTTAGTTGAAGTGAAACAATTGCTTACCGGTGTTTGTTGTTTAATATCATATTTAAAGGCTGGTGTCGGTATATATTTCTGGGCTCGTATAACGTCGTAAGTATTGCTCTTTAATTACCTGCTTGTTACATGCTCATATATCTGTATTTTATCTCAATTACATTTTTGGGAACGAATCTTAAAATCATTTAAGTGATTATTAACTAAGTCAACACTAACATCTTTTTGTAATATAAATTCGAAGTGGACCCCTTTTTCTTTTCTCTAAGGCTAAGACCTCATGGTACACATCACAAACTTTTATCGCTGAGAAATCTTAATATAGGCAACCCAAATAACACACACTATATACATCATATATTTAAGATAATCTTTCCTAGTCAATACGTAGCAAAAAAATTAAAGTTAGATTACAAAGAGCCAATGCCCTAGAATTACAGCAATCTAATCCCTCGTCTAACTATTGTAAATGTTTGGTGAAAGTTTCTTGTTTAATAGTTCTTATATTTTGTTAGGTTTTTCTAATTTAATCCTGTAAATGATCTCGCTTATCTTAGGACATGCTATGACAGTTACATTGGACCAAAGACATTGAACTTCGTGTTGATCTATAATTTAAATACGATTCGACCTCGCTTATGCAGTGCGACTTTCACTCTGATGATGCAAGCTGCAAGGTCTTGCGAAACGTTAGTGAATATGGATGCACAAACAGCAAAACGGCCAAATCTGCCTAAGTATCCTCGTTCTCAAGATACTCAAACAACACGAGCCACCAAAGAGCATGGCCATCGCGCGGGTTTTTTCTCGACTTCACAAGATGCAAGACACATTAAGCCAGAGAGTGCTGGGTGTTCATATACAAATACTACGCGGTCTAAGCCGAAATTCTATGCTAAGGAGAACAAATAACTATTTCTAAATTATAGTAGCCCATTTCGGGAGCTTGGGGCGTTGTTACAGTGCTGAGACGTTTTGTTTGACAGTTATAAACGCATTGTGAAAAATGCGTGAATACGATTGCGAGTGCTGTTTTGTGAGCTTTGTGCTTGTATTCTGATTAAAAATTGATAATAGTACGAGCGATAATAGTTTTCTGCATGTTAACCAAATGGCAAACATGGCATCTCGTCAGTTATAGTAATTACGGAATATAAGTAATTCACTTCTCTAGGGAAGTAAGTACATTATTATGGAAACCGTAACAATTTTTGTAAATGTTTCCTACATCCCTCAAATCAGACAGTGTAAGGATCACTTGCAAGGAAGGTAGTAAAAAAAAATCTGTGAGTGTGGTTTAAACTATTCTGCCTAGAAAGTTTTAAATATTTCATTTTTGGTAATGTAGTAGCAATTTGTAATCCCCATGAAAGTTTTATTAACATATTTAGCTTTTCTTGTTGGAAATATGCGAACAAGTTTAGGCTAACAATTTAAAATTCAAATTTAATTAACAATCGGATTCAGATATTTTTAGAACGTTTCTAAAGTGCATGCGCGGTATTTGATGATCAGTGAAAATCATGACTTAAAGGGCTTTCCTGAAAAGCGGTTTTCGACTTGTCAAGTGTAGCTGTCATAAGATGACAGTTGCATTAATTAAAATGCTGAATTGTGTGACAAACGTCACCTTATACGGTCTGGGCATTTTTTTGAAATCCATTGTTGTTTTCATTTCTGAGAAAACGCCGATTTCGGCCGATGACATTTAAATGACAACGGCTGTCAAGACTAATTCGTGTTTAGAAATTATTTTTTAAATACAGTATTAGCCTGCGGCTCGCCAGTCATATCCTTCTATTTGCCAGTAAAAACCCTCTTACCAAGCTAGTAATGTTAAATACTATACAGTGAATTTATTTTAATGGTTAACATAGCAGTTTCGTTTCTAAGCCAGCATTTAATCATACAGGTCACTTCCATAGTTACGGATGAAAGCAATAGATTAGAGCGTTTATTTTACGAGTTAATATACGAATTTGAATTAGGTACTTGCTAATAAAAAACCCTAATTTTATTACCGGAGTATAGGTATGCAACTAAAAAGTAGATACGTAGGAACAACTTGTGTGTTATATCTTTTCTTCAGTGGTATACACTAGGATAACTTTTAATTGTCTTTTTGACAAGTAATAATTCCTATGTTAACTTGTAAAATACACGCTCTAATCTATTGGTCTCATTTGTAACTATGGAAATGACCTGTATGATTAAATGCTGGAATAGAAACGAAACTGCTATGTTAACTATTAAAATAAACAAGCAAACTGCACGCTACGCGCACGTGAAATAGGATACGCGAAAGGTCAAGCTCCGAGCCGAGCGCTAAGATAATAAAAACAAAACCTAAACAAATATAAACATCTGTGAAGCCGGAACGTGAGATTTTATTTTGTGCCACAGACAAACATACATTAAGGAAAATTATATTATAGATTCCCTGTATAGTGTCGTGTAAGCACATCTTAGAGACTTATAATTTTAATATTTTTATTGAGAGAGGTGGGAAACTCTAAGAATTCGTAGTTGAAGATAGAATCATATTTTCAGGCAGGTATTTTTTGGATAGCTCGCAGATTCGCTCTTAAATAGCATATGATATGCAGAAAATCGTATTTCTTACAAATTTGGAAGATGTTATAGGTGGTAATAGTAATTAAGTATATTATTCTGTGTGTTATTGCAAGGTTGTAAGTTTATGTGTAATTTACTGTAAATAATTTAAAATTAAACATTTAAAAGTTGTTTTATTAGATAGTAATTAAAAATGTACTACAGAAAGTGCAATGTGATTTAATAATTTTCGCCCAGAAGAAGTTGCTCGAAAACACTTTTCGTGAAAGCTTCAATTAACAATCCTTTCTCGTGGTTTATCGATATTTAACTGCAAATAGAAATCGCTAAAAAGGTACGTTGTTTCAAGGATCAGTACGATAATTTAAATTTAGCTTTCAATCCATTTCCTTCGTAAAACTTGGATTGAGGGAAATTCAGGATAACGTTCTTCCCCAATTGGTATATTTGCACGTTGCAATACAACACCTATTATACGTATGTGGAACCGCTTTCTATTTTTACAATACCTAACGAAATCACAAACAATAATAACGAATAAATTAATCGACAAATTATACTGTGAACGTAAATAATGTAAATGAGAACATACACGAAAAAACTAGCAGGAAACTGATAAAAAAACAATAGAAAATCAAAGTCAAAAATACACGGGAGAGTTATGTTATTGTTGTAAAATTTTAAGAAACGTCGTAAAGTTTAATCAAATATTTGCATTGTAGTCAACGTAGTAAGCTATGTTACATTGTAAATTTTAAATTCCCACAAGTGGGTATACAGCGCTCTGCGGAGAATCGCGAAACTTCACATATGCCCAGGCTGTATAAAGCGACTTTTGTCAAACAATTCAGCAGGCCGTGATTAAAATGATCTACTTTGTGAATCTCAGAATCTCTACTGCACATACAGCTTATAAAGTATGATCTAAAAATTTATCTCATCTAGTATGGCCATGGACTACTTTCTAATTTATGAATGCAACTATGTTTACACTTAAATGTCAAATTTGACATTTGAATTTTAAGTGAATTGTAGTTGTGTTCATAAATTAGGAACAATTTCATAGCAATACTAGATGAGATTAATTTTTGATCATACTATATATATCTTTTTCTTCCTTGTCCTTCTTTGATGAATCTTTTTTGAATCACATATTATTATGTTCTGACCATATCAATCCTACTAGTCTTATTATTTTTACTATATCGACAACTTCATACATTTCATGTAGCTCGTGGTTGTATACTTTTCTTCGTGCTTGGTTTTCTTGAGCAGGGTCTATATTATATCGTGTGTTCCAAAGAAAACTAATTTAGAGTAGGCCTTGGAAAGAAAGATAAAAAATCTAGTCATGTCTTAATATCAGATTGCATTTTGTTTATGAAAACATTTGTTACTGCGACAGACAAAAGTTTACACTGCATTAAGTGTATGTACTTGTATCAAGCAAAAGGGAAAATAAGATGGCATTTACACAACAACAAGAGAATTATTAATCATAACAGTCAATAAAAGTTGTTTTCAATAAGTGCTTTGTATATTTTTCGGAAAAAAGTTCAAGGTCAAGATATTATTTAGTTCTGTCTGACTTATGATAGTTCATTTACTTCAATGGATACCTATGTATCAAGTTATGGCAAACTTCAATTTCATAATGGCATGCTGCGAATGAGTTTTTTTTAACACAATACATTGAACAGTTGAGGTGACTCAGAGATAAAAGGATCTGGACAAGAAGATCTGGATTCATATTCCAGCAACTCAATTGTCATAAAAGTCTTGCATCGACCTCACCTAACAAGGCTGACGACGACGACGGTGATATCATACATTTGGATAAAATTCGGTAATCTAAGCTGTTTTTCAACGTTATGGTAGCATCTATTAGCTATTAGTATTCTGTTCTTTATTTCTTCTTTTGTTTCTTTTATTAGTTACTTTGTAGTGCCACCTCTATGTTATAGTGACCAACTTTATATTTTGATATATTCCTTTTCACCCGCCTCTCTTACGTGACACAACCATCTTTTTTGTTTTTTTTTTGTTTATTTGCCTCTAGGCCCATTTACCGAGCTGATTTTTCTATGTTGAAAAGGCCTCTGTTAGTCTGGATTATTCTGGTTCTTATATTGATATTGTCTGCGTATGTCATTTTGTAAATATTTACTCAGATGTATAGATTTTGTATTTTCATACTACTTTCTCAAGGGATAAATATGTTGGGGTTAGATCTAAGAACTTAGTAGTAAAATTAAATTGCTGGATAGCTTGCAACTAGTTGCAGTGTATGCTATTTTTTTTAATATTGTACATTCTAGATTTAGATGAAAACAATATAAAGATGGACGTGCCAATCTCAATTTTTATTTCCTCAAAAATTAATACCGTGAAGATAAATCTACCAGCTCGGACAAAGTTCACTTCCAGATCAGCGGCACTTAATAGGCTGAAATTGTCAGGTTTGCCATACACGGCTCGCCAAGACCGCGTTAATCATGAAAACCATATTGTACTAAACGGCCGTAAGTGCGCAAAACCGGTCATGGTGTTGCGTCCAAAACGGCAGGCCGTTTGTTGCGATTTCTGGATAGATTACCATTAATTACATGAGCCGGCGTTCGTCTCACTGCACCTGTCAATTAGCCGCGCGCACTACGGTGTTTGTTTAATTTATCTGGCCGAAGGTACCGCTAAAATATGTGGTGTACCTATTGGTAGCATGAATTTGCGAAAGATACCACTTGCTTTGTGAGCCTGCTTAAATTTACTGTTTAAGTTCGAGAAGTCTTTTTATTGCGAACGGTAACGAAGACTGACTTTCTTGCAGAATGCTACTCAACCAATATACTGACGGCACGCGTGTTTGTTCTAGGCACTCCACCATCCATGAAGAAGGGAAAAGGTACCATTGCCCTCAATGTCCATTCAGTTCTCGACTGGCGTCCCATTTGAAAAGGCACCTCAGGCTACATACAGGAGCTAAGCCGTTTGTGTGTCCTCACTGTGATTATTGCTGCAACAATTTGGTAAGTGACAAGCTTAAAATAAAGGAGCAATTTCTATCAAAAGGATGGACTTTAATTGATATAAATTTAAGCGAGACGTATGTTACAACTCACGTAAAAAAATTGTTCAATCACTTTTGTCGTTCTCCAGTACTTGCTGTGCGAAGGCAACAAAACTCTGTATACAGGGTGACACAGCGGACATGTAACAGCCCATAACATTTTTATTTATCAGAATTAAATTCTGAAATTTGGGTGTTGCATTTATCATAAGGGTAACCTTTTGATGACTAATTAAAACAAATTTTTCCGGAAGTAACCCTAAATTTTAAATTTTAAATGGCACTTTGTATATATTTTTAGCCTACCTGAACCGCTGCAAAATTCTCTTTTCAACCGTGTGTCACAACTTGACATTTGATTTCAAAATAGCTGCCAAAATCAATTTTTGGTGGGGAATTACTATACCTATTTGGGGCATTATTGTTACATGTACTTATACCTATTATAAGTATTTACGGATCATTGTAGATATGTGTACAAACTTTAATAAATTGTATGAAAATGTACATGTTTATTTTACCTTTCTATAAAATAACAATTATAGTTTTCTATTCTGTATTTTGAGATATTAAACGTGAAATAAATGCATTTCTAAAGTTTGAAAAATGGTCTTTTATTCCCAACTCTTATTAATTAGATAAAAAGTATCAAAATCACAAATGTTTTTACACCTTAATTTTTACATCTCAAAGTCCTTTACATGCTGATAATTTGCAAGTGCCATGTCATGGCCAACTAAGGGTTTGGGAGAAAAATTGATTTTGGCAGCCATTTTGAAATCAAATGCCAAGTTGTGACACACGGTTGAAAAGAGAATTTTGTAGCGGTTCAGGTAGGCTAAAAATATATACAGGGTGCCATTTAAAATTTAAAATTCAGGGTTACTTCCGGTTAAACCGGAAGTGGAAAAGTTAGTTTTATTTAGTCATCAAAAGGTTGCCCTTATGATAAATGCATCACCCAAATTTTAGAATTTAATTCCAATAAATAAAAATGTTATGGGCTGTTACATGTCCGCTGTGTCACCCTGTATATGTGTAATGTGGCTCGATTGTGTGTAATGCCACTTCAAAAATCTGCCAACCTGTCAACATGACTACAATACCAAAGGACCAATAATATAGACTAAAAATGTCTTTGTTATCTTAATATACTAATCAGAAGGTTGATTTAGCGTGAACGGAATCAATCAAATTATGTTTACGTTTTTAGTTTGGTCATGGTTATGGTGTGAATGCTTTCATAATTTGAACTTTGAATTTTTTTTTATTACTTAATGAAGAAATCTGAGATTATATCTGTTGGTAACTTTCACACTTTCACATTGTGCAACTTGGCCAATTATATTTTGACATTTATTCATTGAATGTTGTATACCCCATATCATATCGCTACTAATATAAATATTTTCTTCTTCTCTATTCCTACTGAGCGGCAGTCTCTTTACTTCCTTCCATGCACGTTGTCTTGGGTCTCTGCCGTTCTCTTTTCCCTTCACTTTGCTTTTTGGGAGTCTTTTTATTAGGCCGGTGGCCTGTTATTCACGGCTTGATCTTGGGACGTCGACTGCCAGCTATCTTTCCATCTTTTCGGAGGTCTTCCAGGTGGTCTCCTCCCTTCTGGTTTCTCATCTCCGGCTATACGTGCAAGGTCGTCTCCATCCATTCTTCCTACATTTTCATTCCATTGTCTCCTTTTTCGTGACTGTCTTCCGAGTTTCATGTTTGTCTTATATCTGTGTTTCTAATCCTATCCCTTAACGTTGTTCCCAGTATCGATCTTAGTATTGCCACTTCAATGTACCCAGCAAACCTTTTGCTTTATTATTATTTGCCCTTCTTTCTGCGGTATAAGTCATAAAGTCATTATAGATTGTACACAGCTTTTGTACATTTGGACCTTTCTCTCTATGTTCGTATGCTGGTTCCTTCATATTACATCCCTTAGACATACGGATATTTGTGCTGCTCTGGTTGTTGGTTGTAGCAATTATTTACGTAAGTTAGTAAAACTTGATATATCTGTGCCGAGATATGTGAAAGGGGTCACTTGCTCTATGTTTTTGCCTTCGACAACCAATTTGCATCGTATCGATTTTCTTGATGTGACAAGACACTTTGTTTTCTCAGTGGAAATCTTCATGTCGTAATCATCTGCTGCTGTTTTGAATATTTGCAGCATTCGTTGTAGCTTGTCTTCACTCTCTGATACTATTGCGGCATTATCCGCGTAGCAAAGAATATTTACTTTCTTTCTCATTCTATGTAGGCACTTCTTCGCTATGTTTATTTGGTTTTTAGCTTCGTCACGTTATTGGTACTTATTTCCCTTAGAAGTTGTATTATGCTATTAGTGCCTTCTTTTTTTCTTAAAATGTTTGCAACATTTTTTAGTCGCGGTAGATAGCTTTTATTAAGTCGATAAAGCACTTATACGCTGGTGTACAGAATTCTAGGAATGTTTCTGTTGTTTATCTTAATACAAATATGGCATCTACCGTAGAGTGGTTGTTTCTGAAGTCTCGTTCTCCAATGATTTGATATTTTTCCAATATTTCATTTAATATTACAGTTATCAGTAATTTTTGGAGTGTGCATAGTAGAGTTGTTTTTTCTGTAGTTTGGCGGATCTTTCTTATCTCTCTTTTTATGGATAGGTATGGTGATGCTAGTTTTCCGTTCGTTTGGTATGGTAGATTTCTCTAAGATCTTCTGGTATCGTCGGGCGATTTCCTTGATCAGGTCTTCTACACCGTATTTGATCAATTCATTGGGTATGTTGTCCACACCGGAAGCCTTTCTGCTTTTTTAACTGTTTAACGGCTGCGCTTATTTGTTCTTGTGTTAGAGTTATTTATTGGTATTATCTTCGTCTATTATTTCTTTGTTCGTCGATGCGGTGGTGACCATCGTATAATTGTTCTATGTATGTCACCCATTGCTCTTTCTCCACTGAATGCATAGCTACATATTTATTTATGGGTTTTTTAGCTTTTAACATTTTCCATGTTCTCCTCTAAGAAGTGAATTTCCTCCAATATTCCCTTTTTAGGCTCTTATTTCTGCATTCCCTCTGTTCCTGATCTCCGCATACGCTCTATGTTTCTCTGGTGACTTATTACTCCTATATCTGATATATGCTTTCCATTTTCCAGTGCCTAGGTATTCCACGCCCTCTGTAAACAATGGTTTTATGCTGTGCGTTGAGTTAGAATTCACTTTTCTTAATCCCAGTGCTTCTGTTGCAGCTCCTAATATGTTTTGTCTAGTTTTGTTCCAGCCCTCTTTCACGTCATCTTCTTCTCTTATGGGGTGATTGAATATCTTTTGTTTTATCCTTTCCTTATAAAGTCGTCGTTGGAATCGTTTTCTATTAATTCTGTCTTTAAATGCTCTATATATTGTAGTAGTTTCCTACTACGAGTTTGTGGTCTGATCCTGTATTCGGCGACATTAGGACTCGGACGTCTTTGATTTGTGTGAATGCATTGCTCGGTTAGTGATTATATAATCTATCGTAGATTTTCGTCCTCTGGTGTTTTCCCACATGCGTTTGTATAGTTCTTTATGGGAGAAGAGTGTGTTTTTAATTCTTAGTACATAGTGAGCACAAAATTCCACATAATTTTGATATTTATTTATTCCCTTTTTTTGCGAAAGTGCACATATATCAATTTTATGTTCTTTCATTTCCAGGATGATTTCTTGGTGTTTGTTTGTCCAGGAGACAACATTCGAGCATGCTATCCTTGAAGTATTTTTCGTGTCCATATTCGCACTTTATTCATCCTCATTAAATTCCATCCTGCGCCCAAGACTTCTTTACTGTTTCTTTGAGCATTAATTAGTTTTACGGAGGGTAGGTTGCCAGCCCGTTGCTCCAACCCTCCTCCTTTATCCGGGCCTGGGACCGGCAACGAAATTGATGGGTTACTCAATCCACCCACCACCTCAGGCGCTATCCAGACATTGGAGATGAACATGAGTATCTTGAGTTTATTGGCGGAAGCTCAGAAAAACTCTAATGATATTAGATCAAACCAGTCTCTAAGGTTTTTCCCAAAAGTGACGCCTTCTTTTCGCATTCAGTTTACTGTCAAGTATTAATTGTGACACTCGGTATTTGTCATTCCTCATAAGTCATAATGTATCTCAGGTATTAGCTGTTTTGGCATTTTGAAGGTATATTTAACAAAATCTTGCAATAATTTACAATGTTCAAACAGCTGCCAAGAGTGACGTTATTAATATTTTTAAGGTTAGGTTAGTACACTGTAAAAAACATTGGAATTTACAGCCGGCTCTGGGTTGTTAAAAAAAAAACACAATTTTAGTGACTATTCAATTCACCTGTCATCTACCAAAAGGGACCAATGAAAATCCAGAATTCTGACGTTTCTTGACCAATCAAAAAAATATCAGTGGATATATCTTCCTAGAAGGTATTCAAGTGACTATTTTTAACAAATGCGATTATTATTAGAAAAAGTCAATATTGGTGTTCTGTTACTATAGAAATTGCGTAGTTTGTTGGTAGATTTACTGAAAACTAAATTGAAAAGGTAGTTTGGTTCATTAAATAGTCCCTCGAATACCATTCTTAGTCAAAGTTAAGTAGATTATTTTTGCGGTGGTATCACTACTCATGTCCATTGCGCTTGGGATTAGGACTCGTGCTATCGCACTCGTCCTAATCGTACCAAAGCGCAATGGACATTCGTGACACCACCGCAAAAATAGTCGACATAACTTTGACTACTCATGGTATTATAAGTGATTATTTTTTTCGTAGCGATCTCAAACAATCAGAAGGCTGGAATTTAGTTATCTTGTATAATTTCTATTATACAAAGTCGATTATACTAGAGTAACTTCACTAGGCGACGCAATACCTTGATTTTGTCAACTTGATCTTGTTTCCATGGAGATGACTTTCAGCTAGGTTAATACAAACAAATCGAGCTGCCAATAAAATATTTATTTGATCCTAATATTAAAATGTACTCAAAAAATAATCAAATCGAATACAATGAGTACTTCGAACAGGTTATACGTCTCAAACTTTCTGCACAATAACAAATCGTGTCAGTTTGACAGAATAATCCTCCCGCTGACGCGGGAAGTACTTATAGTATTACTTCTGATTATTTCCTTCATATCCATAATAATAGTAATAATAATAATAATAAACGTTATTTATTTTCACACAAAAGAATTAAATATAAAGAAAACAAAAATTCAAACAATTAATCTGTGAAAATTCATAAGGCGAAGTTCAGTATAGCCCAAAAGGGCTGTTGCTGTTCTTCCACTTAACCATATCTAATTAAAAGTAAAACATGCAATGGCCAAAAATATAATAGATATTTAGTACATGTAAACTATCAATTTCACTGCTCAGAGAATAACAACTTCTTTAATTGATTTTTAAAGGCATAAGGGGGCAGATTTTTGAGATAGTTTGGCAACTTATTATAAATAAAAGCAACTTGATATAAAAAGGAGGATTTATATTTTTCAGTTCTGTGCTCCGGAATAGTTAAACTGTCCTTGAAACGAATATTAACTTGTTGAATATCCGATCGAACAATAATTTCCTTGTGCAAATATTCAGGAAATTTAGTTTTAATAAGTTTCTGAAACAAACAAGCAGAATGTAAGAATCGCCTGTTTCGCATATTTAACCAGCCAGCCAGGTTTGAGTTTATGTGTAATTCTTTGGAACTTTCTTATACCATAAATGTATCTCAAGCATGAGTTTTGTACTCTTTGTAATTTATTTATATCGTCTACATCTAAACAAGGTCCGTACACAACATCACAATAATTTAAATGCGAAAGAGCCAAATAAATCGCATATAGGCGTTTCTTGATATTTGTATTTAGAAAGTGTCTGTGGGGGTATAGTGTTTTTAAGACAGAATAAGAAATCTTGAGCATATTTATCACATGTTGTTTATATCTTAAATCAGAGTCTATTGTTAACCCCAGGTTTTTTACTGCCTCCACTGGCTGAATCAGTTGACCTTTAACTACAATATTCAAAAAGGCAGAGAATCGCTTCTACATCTTGGTGAACCAAACAAAATAGCAGTCGTTTTAGTAGCATTAATCACCAAGGAATGATTTTCAGCATGCTTAACTATTTCATGAAGATCTTCATTTATATATGTGCTAGCTAGACGTGCCCCCGCTGGTATAAATGATAGGTAAATTTGTGAATCATCAGCATATTGATGTGATTTACAAAATTTCAGGGTTTTTGAGAGATTGATAGTGTACATCGTATAAAATAGCGGACCTAAAATTGAACCCTGGAGAACACCCATCTCTATTTCCGCTGAGTTAGAAAGCACATTGACCAGTTTTACAGACTGAGACCTATTCTCTAAATAATTCTTTAACAGCCTAATGGAAAGCAAATCCAAATGTAATTCAGTATGGCAATGAAAATTTTATGATTGAGTGTATCAAATGCCTTGCTGTAGTCAAGAAGAAGAAGTAAAGTTGCTTTATTTAAATCAGTAGCACTATAAATATCATCTGTTATTTTGAGAAGCGCTGTAGTACAGCTGTACCCAGGTCTAAAACCAGACCGTGTTGCCGGCAGTGCTTTGTATCGATTAAG
>CALNHX010012344.1:0-25777 GCA_940337035.1 Agriotes lineatus
CTGATGCAGCACGTGTTACACTAGGAGGCAGAGGGCTTTCAAGGTAGTCCAGGGGTGTTAATCCCACAACGTTTAAATGCTCCCTACAAAGGTACACGGGCGGAAGGGGGGGTAAAAGTTAACATGAAAAAAAGTAAAAAAATTTATATTTTTTTAAAATGTTAAAATGCCAAAGTATTCTACTGGTCGAGAGGAGCAAGGTTTAAATTGATCACTTTTCAAAATTTTGTAGTCTTTCGTTCAAAACATCATTTTAAATATTTGCTCGTTTTTGGGTTTTTACAGATTAAGTTTTGTTAGGTTAGGTAAGGTAAGATTAGATAAAGCTAAGTTAAAAAACCTGGTGTGATACACGCACAAAACTTCCTTTTACAGTGATCTTATAATTAGTCAAAAATTTGCTTTTTTAATTTTTAAGCATTTGTCAAAAATTTTCAAAAATTACAAATTCTACAGAGACCGTATAAAATAGTTATTTGAAGTTTATTTAAAAAATATATTTTTCAATTTTTGAGCATTTGTCAAAAATTTTCAAAAATTACAAATCTAGAAAAACCGTATAAAATAGAAAACTAATTAAAGTTAATTAAAAAAAAATCTGGTGTGATACACGCACACAACTTCCTTTTAAAGTGATCTTATAATTAGCCAAAAATTTGATTTTAAATTTTTAATAAGCATTTGTCAAAAATTTTCAAAAATTACAAATGTTACAAAAACGGTAATAATATACTGGGTGTTCTATTTAAAATAGGAGTTAATAAAAAAATAGAAAAAAAAACAAAAGAAACCCATTTTAGAAGTATTCAACTGGAAAATCACCTATCTCACATCAATACACATTAAAAATGTAATAAAAATGTAAAGTTTAAAAAAAATCGTTAGAGCCGTTTTTGAAAAAATCGAAAAAAACTGAAAAATCACAAGAGTAAACACCTACTTCCGGTTATGCGATTTTCTTCAAAAGCTTGCTGTCGCATCTATATAGTACACAAAACTTATATATGAAGTTTCAACGCCATACGTCTTTCCGTTTTTAAGATATTCTGTTCACAGACACACAGACAGACCAATGAGGAAAAATACAGGGTGTCCAAAAAATGGCGGATTAACTCTACGGTGCGTTACTGAGGGATGCCTAATAAACCCTGGAAAAATATGAAAAAAAATTCCTGGGCCGTATTTTTCGAAATATTTCGAAATTAATAAAAATAAATCTGGAAACATTGATACTGCAACCATTTCCAATCAAAAACGTATCCATAGTAAGTTGTTAATATGTTGGTGACACTGTAAGTCTATGTCAAATTCGAGGTTAGTAGGTTAGGTTTTGCGTCAATCTGTGTCAAAACTGAAGCAAAACCTAACCTACTAACATCGAAATTGACATAGACTTACAGTGCCACCAACATATTATTCATACAACAAATATTTCAATGTCAAGCTTGATTTCCTATATTATTATTATACAAAGCCTGTTTGCCATATTTAGTTATTGACAAACTCAAGAGGAAATCAGTTTTTTAAAATACTTAAATATTGAAAACAATTTAGTTAAATCCCAAGAATATTAAAAAACAGATATTTTAATAAGTCCCAGATATATTTGACACTAGAATTATACACTAGTTATTTAAATAAATGGATTTTATTACCCACCTTTGACCAGAAATATTTCGAAAAATACAGCCCAAGGAATTTTTTTCATATTTTTCCAGGGTTCATTAGGCATCCCCAAGTAACGCACCGTAGAGTTAATCCGCCATTTTTTGGACACCATGTATGTTTTTTGGGATCAGGGGACTCTAAAACGTGAAGATCTGTTGAAAACTCAATTTCGAATTTTTGAGGTGAATCCAATACTTATCTCTTATCTCACATCAATACACATTAAAAATGTAAAAACCTATTTAGTCCCTATCATAAATACCGAGTGATTTTTACTTATTTAGAAAACGGGGTTTTCGAAATTGTCAAAATCCAAAAAGTGCTATTTTTCGGAAACTAAGTAAGATTTGAATGAGCTTTTCTTAGAGTGTGTTAGTTTTAGCTAACTGAACAATCTCAAGGTCAGAAAACCCCTATTTTTTAACTTTAGTTAAAACAAAATCAGTTTTTTAAATATTTTTCAAAATTTCACATCCCAAGACTTAATATTCAAGTTCCAATTTTTTTATGTGAATACTTAAAACATTTATAATTCTCAAAAATAATATAAAATTAATTCTTTATATTTTTTATTATTTACCGAAAAGTAGTACGTTTGCATAATTTTTACGTTTTTAGGCAAGGCGCTTTTTAGAAAAAATATTTTTCAATTCTAATTAACATCTATTTAAATGGCTTTCAGAAACTCTAAACTAGCCCTGTTAATGAATTACTGTTACAAAAATGCTGTAAATGTTCTTTTACAGTTGTCTAAATGAAGAGATTTTTCTTTATCCAATTTACATGTTCTAAAAAATCTCTTCATTTAGACACCTGTAAAAGAACATCTACAGGATTTTTGTACCAGTAATTCATTAACAGGGCTAGATTAAGAGTTTCTTGAAGCCATTTAAATAGATATTAATCAGAATTGAAAAATATTTCTCCTAAAAAGCGCCTTGCATAAAAAACGTAAAAATTATGCAAACATAATACTTTTCGGTAAATAATAAAAAATCCATGAACTAATTAACATTTTATATTATTTTTTCCAATTATAAGCCTTTAAAGTCTTCACATAAAAAATTTGAATTTTAATGTTAAGTGTTGGTATGTGAAATTTTGAAAATTCATTAAAAATTTAAAAAATTAATTTCTAGCTATAGCTTATTAATACATGGCCCTTCTCACGTGAATGTCAGAAATAGAAGCCATAAAAACTGTATATAAATAAGTAAAACACTATTTCTTCCTGCATACTATACTTCAATGCACTGCCATTGAACCTAAAATTATAATTTTGCAACCCATTATTTTATTTATTTTTAATTTAAGCTTTCTATATGAATAATATAACCTTACTGTTTTAATCTTGCTTTAACATTTGGCGTTTGAAGGGTAAAAAACAATTGCCAGATTTGCAGGCTGATAAAGAGTCATGGCCATCTATATTTTTAAGTACCGTTATTTTAATTTAAAAAAAATCAAAAATTATTAAGATAGATATTTACGTAGAGTTTTATGCTCAATAATTTTCTTTTTCCATTGATACCATTGGGCGCATTCAGACGACACAACAGTTGTACAACTGTTGAGTGAAATGTCGCTGAATGCGACCGCTCACTTAGCCGCTCCGTGGTAGCGGTCGCCATTTTAAGTAGCGTATTTCAAAACCGCTCACTGATCAGAAACCGCTCAGAAAGATGGACGTGTTTACCGCGCAATATGAATATAATGGCGTATTTTACAGTTTAGATTCATTACCGGAAATTAAATATTACTTACAAATACTATCTGTATAATTGCTAATGCTTGTTACATAGTTTTACATCGAGAGCATACACTTAAATGATATTTAAATAAAGATTATTAGGTAATTATGTAGATACTATCTAAAAGATAAAAGATAAAGATTATTAGATAATTATTTTTAGATAGTATCTACATAATTACCTACTTTCCTAGTACACTAATTACTCTTTAATGTATCTTATTAACCTCCTCAAATAATATTTATTCCTTCATTTGAACAAAATATAAAGATATTACACTTTAATTTTTTATTGATAGTATCATCGCTCATAATAGATGGATTATTTGGAAATTTGAACAAAAATGTAAATACATTACTCATTTCACGTATTACAGTTAATTTGTAACTCTTAACACAAAAACACCACTTTCAGCTGTATTTATAGGTTAAAATAAACAACTTTGACAGTTGACTCAACGTAAATTGAAAAAGGCCATTCAGCAAACCTACATCGCTCCAACTGAGCGGTTGATCAGCGCTCACTCAACTGTTGTGTCGTCTGAATGCGCCCATTACCATTTCTGTATAGCAAAATGGTGAGCAACAATAAGCTTAACTGTGGTTTACAATGCAAATTCCTTATGTTAGATTTTGAAAATATACATCCAGTATAGCAATTACATACACAAATCGTTATTGCTTAAAGCTCAAAAGCTAGTGCCATCAACTCACCTGTTGCAGGCTGGCTTGATACATTTTCGGACACACTTAATTTAAAGCCACCCTGTATAAAGGCAGTTCAAAGCTAATTTGATTTGTTCTAAATTCACTTGTTTTATGCACAGATGCATTTGTTGGATGATGCTTCTGCTTGCTTAAACATAATTATCAAATACGTTGATTGTTAAAGCAGATTTTTTTCCTACAAGTATAATTTAAAAGCAGTTTTGTTATTACACCATGTGAGTATAAGGACACATTTCGCCTAATTACTGTAAATTTTGTATTATGCACTTTCTATTTGCACCCATTCTAATTCAGTTGTGTAATACCCGACTCATAATCGGAAGAATTAAGACAAGATTATGGATCCTAGTTCTACAACCGGCAACCAAATTACTGGCTGTATGGCAGAAAAAATTAACATTGATGCTTTGCCCCCCGAAGATCGTGTTGTATACCTTGAAATTCAACAAGTCCAGGAAGATCGAGTAAGGTTCCGCCTGTTTAAAACTATTTCTGTTATCTTACAGATGTTTATTACACGAAATCATTATAAAATAAGTTTGATGAACAGCAACTGTTAATTTTATAATGAACACAAACGTAAAATCATATATGTAAAACAAATTTCGATTAATAAATTAGAACATTCAGTTATGAGACGGTTGTTTAATATCAATTACTGTTTGAGTTTGAAAAAAAATATATTACATCCTACTAATGCCCTATATAAAACTGATAGTGTTGTAAAAGTATCTAATAAATTTTGCATTGAATAATTTTCAAAATTATTGTAGAAAAGATCCATTACAAATATTGTCACTTTGACTAACACCCTAAAAGAGGAACAAAAAAAGACCAACGAAAAGAAAGCCCTCAAAGCAAGCCTGGAAAAGGAAATATCAGATCTGAGGAATTACCTGGAAAATGAAACTTATCTAAAAACTTCTATCAGCAAACAAATTGAGAAGATGCGGCAGTTGTCAAAGGATTTGGGCGATTCAACGGTCCGAAATGACCGCACGATCGACATATGTTCAAGCAGCGAACAGAGTGCAATTGAAACAATAGAAAAACAAGATGCAAAAATGACTGAAAACCTTGTAAAGATGCAGGCATTGCTTGCCAGTAAAGAAAACGAAGTAAAAACTACAAAGGAAGCTCTTTTGAATCAACGTGAAATATATAAAGGCAACATTACGGGGCTCGACGATGAGCAACTGCTGCTCGAGGAAAAACTAGAAAAATCTAAAAGTCAGATTGCAGTTTTAAATAAACATTTTCATGAACTTGAGAGAGCTAATGAGTTGTGTTTAAGTAAAACTAAAGATGTTGAGGAGGAAAATGAGAAGCTGGAAGGGGAACTGCAGCAGAAGCAGGGGTGTTTAAATAAATTGCTAAAAGAGATGGAGGAGCAACAGAATTGTTTTGAGGAAAACAATTTGAAAATGAACAAAGATTTAGACGATACTGGTTATGAGTAAGTATAAAGACTTTATTGTAACAATTTATCATTTTTATTATATTTTTGCTAGGATACAAATGAAAGAAAATTCAATAAATACTCTTGAGAGAGCAATAAAAAACCAACAAAATTTTAATGAAGATCTGAAAAGAAAAATAAAGATTCAAAACGATCACAATGCTGAGTTACAAAAACAGAACGAAGAGCTAGAAAATCTACAGAAGAGCAAAAAAGTCGAGTACACACAGAACGAAACGGTTTTAACCGAAGTGCTTAATTGTAAAGCAGCAGAAGTGGAAAATTTAAAGTCGACATACGATGAAGAAAATAAAGTTTTGACTGAAACTGCACAGGTACAAAATCAAAAATAATTTTAAAACCAAGTTTTAATTTCTTTCCTCAGGTTATAGTGGTTGCTACAAATACGTACAATGAACTATCACAACAAATTGAACAATTTGAAGCTACTGTAAGTGAACTGGAAGCCAAACAACATACACTTTTAGAAGATCTCACAACTTTGAAAGAACATTTATCTACTATACGATCAAATGAGGAAACTGTAAACAAAGAATTAGACGAATGGCAAGCCAAAAATAAAAATTATGAACTCGAAAGCACTGAAACCATAGCAAAAAAGATAGCTGAGCTCAACGTACTTTTAGCTGAAACAGAAAAAATCAAAAATGAAGATAAAGAGATAACAAAATCTAGTTACCAAGAGATGAACTCAATTAAAATTGACTTTGATAAAAAAACATCGGAACAAACAGCTGCTTACGAAGAGAAACAAAAGGAAATGGAGGCGGAAATACAGAAGACTGAAAATAAGCATCATGAGGTGGCAATGCTTCAGCTATCTCATGACGCAGAACTGATAAGAATTTGTGAAGAATGCGACTCTATTAAACACAAAATCAAAAATTTTGAGAATTTAAACATATTTTTAGCAAGCTTTGCTGCTTTGGAAGCTCAGATGCCAGCTCCTGCTCCAAAAGCACCGACTTCTTCGCAGCTGTCACTATCACTTTCTGCTCCTAAAACAAAACCAGCTTTTGATCAACTTAGTGGTAGCAGTGCTGAAGGAATATCTGTCAGTTATCAAGAGCTTTCGGAATTCAAGCGTGCACAGCAACGGAGACGCCAGGTACTAAGCCTTCCTTTAGTGTAATAGTGCTCAGTGGTAATAATTTATCTTTTGTTTTAGATAAGAGAACAAAGACTACTGGCTAAAAAACATAAGAAAGGTGAAGACAAGAAATAGTTTTATTAAGTGATAACAATATCGTACTGCAGCACTTTTCTCAGTAAGTAATTATATTTCTTCCAACATTACTTATATAGATGATTTGTTTTCTTATTCAACAAATGTTTTAGGTTTTTATTTGTTTAGACAATGTTAAAAGAATATCATGTATTAAGTTAATCATTTCAAGTTTCACTATTGAATAATCAAAATAAAATAAAAACATTCTTGATTAAATTGCAATTTCTATAAATTGTTACGGTATAATCGGGATATTTTAAGAACACACACTTACCACAGGTTGGTTGGCATTAGAAGCTCCCGATCATCGCTCAGCTAGCTCGCCGAGAAGGTAGGGTTCGCGTTACTTGTGAAGTTCGTTCCTGTCTTAGAACAGTGAAAATTACAATGCATGCCAGGGTGCCACCGTGAAATTCAATCCGTAGCTGCATAGATCTACCTCGTTCATGGTCAAAGCAGCGAGCTCTGATGCAAAGGATACTTACAAAAAGCTTAATTTTTTTCAACTAAAGACTTAATTGCTTTAGTTGTTCGAGTTCAACTTTCCGTTACACTTTCTTAACAACTGACTGGCCGATAGCTAAACTAAACTTTTGAACCTAGCACGCTCCCTTATTGCTTTAGCAAATTGTACTTTTAGTCAAAGAAACAAAACGCAGCTTAACAAATGAGGTTTATTACATTTTTAAATGAAGAAGTAACAGAAAAAAGTAAACGTGACACTCTGATAGTGTTAGGTGACCTAAATGCCCAGATACGAGCCCAACAGATAATTTGATGGTACCTTAAAAATCAAGTCCGAAGAAACAAAATACAGTTTTGCGTCTTATAAAACATTCATTTAGTAACTTTCCTACGTTTTCTCTTTGATTCTAACAGACGCAACATACAAAAAGGGAATAACCAAAGCAGTATTTCTGAAATAAACCTTGATATGTCAGATTCATTTCATTTGACCCAATACACTAAACGGTGTTTCTTTGATCGTACCAGCTATGAATTAGAACAAAAAACAATTGCTGTGAATTGACTGTTGTTGGTGACGTTTTGTATTACTTACTATATTGCTAGCGGCTATGAGTGGGAAACTCACAGAGGAAGTGAGACAGACAAGCAACTCTTCAATGTATAATGGTGAGCTGTGCGCAAGCGCGTCGTCCGCGTGGTGGGGAAGTGAACCAACCAAGTTTAAAATTCGCTTTTAATAGAAAGAGATGGCTGTCCGTCTCACGCTGTGACCTCTCGACTTACAGGCGCTAGCAATATAGGAATATTACATACATGATACTGACTTGCTGATATTTCGAGCGGGAAAAAGTCGTCAGTGACAACATAACCTATAATTTAAAAAGAAACCACTAGATACAGTGCCTTTATATAGACAGTGGCGACAATGGAGTGTACTATTTTTGATTGGCTCCCTAGATCTCGTGGTTTTAGCCGCCATGTTTAGGCTAGAGTCCCTGTATATAGTAAGATAAAATACTAATCGACAAACATTTGGTATAGTTGAAACTTGGTTTTAATACGTTTCTTTAATCTTTTGAAGCTTATAGATATTCTTGCCACTGACATTTTGTTAACCATTGGTCTCCTGTGAAATGCTGATTATACAAGCGAAATCCATCCATATTTAAGAATTTCTTGTTCCACTATGTCTTTCAGCGTTGATTTTTTGAGAAACTTGTGAAAATAAAATGTTTGACTTGTATTATTACAATTAAGTGCTGAGCAGCCTGCCATAGTAACAGCAAATAAACTTAGATATTTTGTTATTCAGTTTGAAAACGAGTTGTCAAATTGTATAAAAACATATACTCCATGAGATTGGTTCCAACCAATGAAAAACGGGCATCGCACATGTCCCAACTCTTATTTTAATATTATACAGGGACTCTAGTTTAGGCTAAATCGTCTGTGATAGGTGTTATACTTTTGGCAGTACTGAAGTGTATTGTCAGTCTATGTCAAATACGATGTTAGTAGGTTAGGTTTTGTTTGTTATTTGACACAGACTGACGCAAATCTTAACCTGCAAATCTCGAATGTTTTCAGTACTGCCAAACGTAAAACACCTATCACAGTCGACTCTGATTACGGATTTAAATGAACCATATATCTAATACTTACTATATTGCTAGCGGCTATGAGTGGGAAACTCACGAAGGAAGTGAGACAGACAAGCAACTCTTCAATGTATAATGGTGAGCTGTGCGCAAGCGCGGCGGCGTCGTCCACCCAATGGGGAAGTGGTCAAGTTTAAAATTCGCTTCTAAAGGCGGAGTTCGAATTCTCACGCATGCGCACGAGACGCGTTATACTCTAAGTGAAACTATATCGGCGCCGTAATGTTTTCAGGCGTTCTGAGGCCCTGCTAGCAATATATGTGTATTATATATATGAAATGAACATTCGTTAGAAATTTGCCTAAATATGGCGGCGGGGGTGTGGCTTAGTTGTATTGTCGCCACTGTCTATATAAAGGCACTGTAGCTTCAGTTACAGTGGCTATATTAATGACAGTGTAGTCCTGTTTTTGATGGGTTGTTTTAAAATCCGCCATTTTGAGGCGTTTCAGTGTCCTGTTAAATATTTTTAGCAGTGTATGCATATTTAGTTGGAAAAAGTTACTAATGTCAAAATAAAACATTGACAGTTTATAACTTATCTAAAGTAGCGCAGTTACTAAGCACCGTTTAAGCATCAAAATAAATTTATCATTATTGATATACACGTGTGTTATTTTATACCACTGCCTCCTACACTTACAAGCCATGCTGTTGGAGATTTGGTAACGCTGATCGTAGACCAATCTTTGTACTGTTTATTTATAAAAATGTCTGTTGAAATGTATCGTGTGATTAAATATTAATATGTTGGACTGCTCTAAGTTTGACGAAATACATTTATTTATATTACTGTACTGTTTGTAATAAGTGCAAGTAAAATTGCTGCTAGAATTCATGGGGTTTATTAAGTATTTCACTGAAGTAAGTAACAACCTAACCTAATTTTTAGGGCATTTCTTGTAACTTTTAATTTTATATTTAGAATGCCACGAAGACGCTGTGTACCAACCACAACAGTACCGTAAAAGAACATCGTATGCAAACGCTAACAACATTTTCTTTTCAAATGAACGAGATCCGAAAGAAAGCATGGCTTCGTGCAACAGCAGGAGAACGTTGGACCCTAACAAAAAGTTCTGCCGTGTGTGAAATACATTTTAATGGAAAATACATTTGAAAACGTTAGAAATGCAGAACTGTTGATGCATTACCCTCAATTAGCTGACAAAGCTGTCCCAAGCGTATTTCCAAATTTATCAACATATTGTCGTCGAAAGCGCCTCAAGAAAGGACAAATCCTGAATGTAGAAGAAGACAAATATTGGAAAGACATGCACAAACAGTGAAAGTGTTTTTAAGTGATGACACCAGCAGTTTTTTGAAGTTTATGGAACAATTTGCGTCACACAAATTTAGATCTTACCAAGCAGATAAGTTTATTATGTTCAAATAAGATTATTTACAGCTGTACACCATATTTTTGCATATATGTTGTACTCTCAATCAACAGTGGTGTATAGAAAGTTACAAACTTTACATAGGTTAGGTTGTTTTATTCTTATAAATATACTGTTACATGTTTGTATTGCTTGACTATGTAAATAAATGTCACCATTACAGAAGCTATCTTTAGTTAATTACAGAGTAAAATTTGATAAAGAGTAAAACTGTGCTCTTTAAAGCAAAATTATTTCAAAAGGGAGTGTTGTAATTTAGGACCACCAACTACCATAGATGCAATGTTGCCAAGTCTAACAGCATGGCTTGTAAGTGTAGGAGGCAGTGTTTATACACATAAATAAAGTACGAACGCAAACTAAATTTTAACCAAGCAATAATTTTGACTTTAGTAATATTTTGTTACTAAATGTCACTGACACCGTTAAAAAAAATGTGCATGCAAAGCCTGTCACAGTGTAACAAATAGAATGAACAAGGTACAGACGGCTCCTGCCGTTTACACAGGTAGTCATATTTCAGACATTTTCAACTGAAAACCATTATTGTTAGTTCAGTATCGCCGTTTTAAAACAATTTTTTCATAAAATCGTAGTTATATGTAGATAAATACCCGTGCAAGTTTTATTAATTGATGTTGACCATTTTAGGAGATCTGTTATCATTTGAAGAGAGAATAATTGCTTAAAATATTATTCTCTACATTTACTAATATGCCTGTTTATTTACAACCGCTGCCTCTCTTATTGAAATCAAGGGAAATATTGTTAGATTTCTCTATGCAGGCTGTAGCACAAACGCCTCAAAATGGCTGCCACCTCAAATTGACCGCCCTGTCTTTAAGAGCCATTATACGAACAAGAATATCTGGTACAGTGACGTTACAAATTTTCTCTGTCTAACATTCACGCGTATAAGAAAGAGACAAACCATGTCTTACAAGTCCGTTCCTACAAGAAAACTTTCACTGGCAAACTGGGACATGCGCTTCTTTCTACAATAGCCATTTATGCAACAAGTGCTAAAAGTAGACGTTTATGCACGAGACATGAAAATTATGAAACGAAGCCGAAAGCTGAGTCTCATAACATGTCTCGTGCATAAACGACTTTTAGCACGCGTTGCATACAATATTTTATCTACGACCTTAATTTTACCGTTATTAATCCATAAATATCGATTTAACAAAGGTTTGCATCTGCGACACTTTTAATTTATATGTCACAATAAACAGTAGGCCAAGCCGCGCGGGCGATTGTTTGCCACGCCAGTACTGTCAAGGTGAGTTACGAAATGTAATTATTGATACTCCACATCTGACTGTATTCATTACATACCTAACGCTTTAATTATTTCAAAAACACTTTACCTGTAACGCAAAAAGCAACTAGAATAACTTTACCACTTCACTTCCAGTTCGAAATTGTAGTTTTATAACCTCATTTCACTTTTAGCCCATGTGCTAACAGTGAACAGCTGATTTCTTTAACCACGATAAACTATAAAACGTCACTTTTAGTGAAACAAGCTAGCGCTAAAAGGCCTACTTTTAGTGGTGGTCGTAGATAAACAAATTTTTGTTAAAAGTTCCACCTTCGCGCAAGCGCATTTTTCGTAAATCCGTAATACCAACCTGCGCCAATTCCTAAACGTAACCTCTTCGTTGCGTTAATAAACACAACTTTGTTAAAAAGTACACTTTTTTTCTATAATAATTTTCAAGGTCAACTTTCTAGGGGATAAGTTGCATTCCTGCAGGATCCCTAGTTTTAATAATGTTGATACATATATTTTTAGTTCTTTTTTTCCACTAAAAAAATGATTGTCATTTTGACAGATATGTCATAATAGTGGTTAACACGAACAGCATAGTAAAATATTGCAAATTTATTAATTATTAAACTTACAATATTTGAAAATAAACATAATGAACGTTTGCATAATTTTGAAAAAGTTCTACCAACACGAGGTATAAAACTTTCCTAGCGTTTTAATCACATATCTACCAACATTGTAACACTTTGGAAGTTATTATAGAAAAAAAACTAACTTTTTTTACGTGATTTTAAGTTTTGTTCTTGTCTCAAAGACATATTTATGTTAAAAATGAGGCAATGGAAAAGAGAAGAAATGAAATAACTGAAACAATTGTATGAAAACTACCCCATTCTATATGCTGTAGAGCAAAGTGATTATCAAAAAAACTATGCTAGCCCACAGGATAGACCTATTTTTTGAAGTTATGTTTCTATTTCACTTTAAATAGATTGGTATGACTGCATGACAGCCTGCTGCAAGTGAATTTATAAGAAAAACTTGGTCGTGTAAACGGTCTTACAATTTACTTTTAACTGGACTGGTAACGTTACTGTACCAGAAATTCTTGTTTGTGTAAATGGCTCTTTATACAGTCACTGTAGCTTCAGTTACCTAAGGTCACTAGATCAACACACTAAAGTGTAAGGTACCGCCGCCATTAGTGATTTTTATATCTATCCTTGTCGCACAATTTTCTTCAACTGGGGATAAAAAACACTCAGAGTGAGACTATGTCGCCGCCGTAATGTTTTCGGCCGTTTCCAGGCCCTACTAGCAATATATGTATAATACATATATGATTCTAACCATAATTTGACTTTACAGCAGTGCCATTACACCAAAAAGAAAATCCCCAAAAACTAGTGTCTTCCCTATTGCACTTGGGAAATTCGTCTTTGTTATCTTTCTCATATTCTCACGTGTGGAATGGAATGGCTGTACAGGGTGTTTTCTCAGATTTTGACAGCTTCTAGCGACTTTGTTATTCCAGATAAAAATTGTAGGGTACAGGTCACAGAATCTAGATTGAGACGCGGTGAACATCGGAACTAAGGTTAAAATCTACTAATTTCCAAGTTTCGCATTGGTAACATTTTTGCATCTATCATATTGACATTAAATTGTTAACCTTATTTAAGCTAAATGACACAATAAATCAGAGGCCAACGCAACATTGCGGTATGGTGTATTATCAGTTCTTGAATGTTAAAAGGATTGCGGAAATAATGGTTTTAAGTTGAACAACCAGGCTCTGCTATACCTTCTATCCCATCAACAGCAATTTTCACACTTTAAAACACAAAGAATCTGTCATATGATGTTAGTCACTGCGCAAACGAAATCCCTCTACCCACCGTTACTGATTACTTGTCATTTAAAATATAACCTAACTTTGTATGATTTTGACAACTTTCCACATATTGCCAATTCATCAAATATGATCACAGCGCCTTTCATGACCTACCTTGAGACTCAATCTAGTTTCTGTGACCTGTATCATCCAAACCGTCCGAATTTGCTACTTAAAGAAACAATTGAGCATCACGGGTGAACTTTTTGACTTATTGTATACTTTTTTTTTAATGGAGCACCCTATATATTGTGTTCATTGGATAGCGCTTAAAATTCTCTTTCCAAAAATATATAAGTTGCCTATAATTACTTCATCCATTGTTGAAATATTCGCTATTAAAGAATCAAAATATTACTAATTTACTGTATGAAATTGTGATTTATTTGTATTAGTAATATTTTGATTCTTTAATAGCGGATATTTCAACAATGGATGAAGTAATTATAGGCATATATTTTTGAAAAGAGAATTTTAAGCACTATCCAATAAACACATAATATACATATGGGGTGCTCCATTAAAAAAAAGTATACAATAAGTCAAAAAGTTCATCCGTGATGCTCAATTGTTTCTTTAAGTAGCAAATTCGGACGGTTTGGATGATACCCTACAATTCTTATGTAAACAATTTTTTTCTATTTGGAATAATAGTCGCTAGAAGCTGTCAAAATTTGAGGAAACACTCTGTACCTGCGTACATACATCAAACAAGTGGAGACACTCATGCCAAATGTTGAATCCTGTCTAGAGTGCCTGGTACAGTAACTCGGGGGGTATTTCTAAGCTTCACTATCAGATGGCAGCAGAAAGTTCTACCAATCAGGATGTAACTAGAGTCCGTGTATATAGGTTACTAAGAGTTGGGCAAGCAATGGGATACATTTTGATTGGTTTGGATCACTTTTTGCAAGACATGTGCAATAAAAGTGCCGATTTTACATATTTTGTAATATGTTACGACTGATAGTTTCACACATGCAAATCTAAATCTTAACTAAATTGGCCGTATATTCCTAATAGTCGGTTCTAGGGATCCTAAGAATGATCAATACTACGAGCCCTAACCACTATATGTTCGGACATTGACTTATTATACGCAAATATCCCTGTAAATTTGCAATACTTGTTTCTAGTTTAATGCAACTAAATAATTTTAAAGATTTATATTTATAACAAATATTTTACATATTGCTTAATTGTTAATGGAATTAAAAACTCTGCAAAAAATATTAATAAAAAATGCAATGTTCATTGACCACTAAATATTCGGACATTTAATATCCCTGCAAAACTAGTATGGTGTAACATCACCTTTAGCCTTAATAACTGCTTTAATCCTATTGGGCATACTTATAATTAATGATTCACAGTCCATTGGAGTCAACGAGTTCCAAATTTCTAGAAGTTTGGCTCTCAAATCAGGTAAAGTCCTGTTGGAATATGAAATCCAGATCAGGCTGCAACATTTCAACACTTGGTATAATATGCTTCACTCCAAAATCTCCTGGTATTTTACTGAATTGACAATACCAATTCTGAACTCCATACTTCCCACTCCTTTACCTGACATGCAACCCCAAATCATGATTCCTTGTGGAAATTTTAGTCCTTTTTAGACAGTCTTTATGGAATGCTGGTTTTTTTGTACGAATTACTCACTTACGAGAGTCTCCAACACAAATGTCAAATTTAGATTCGTCGCTAAAAATGACTTTGCTCCAATCCTCGACTGTCGTTCCTTCTGTTTCACCCAAGCTAAAGGTTTCTTTTTCTGGACTTCTGTTAGTAGAGGTTTTTCTTTAGCCTAGAGTTTTTATTTATTAAATTAATTGTCACATCCTTAAAATGATACCTACAGTATAACATTTCAAACCAGACTTATGAATCCATTTTCTGCAACATTCTCTATCAATATATACATTTGTTTCTTGATTCCAGCGAGCTGTAATTTCACGTAAAGTGCTTCGTCGTCCACTTTTACAAATTTTAATAAGTTGTCTCTGCATTCGAGGTGTTACTAATCTCGGACGCCCAGAAGATTTGCCTCCAATGTCAATATTTCCTGTATTTCCATATCTTTCTATTATGTCTGCAATCGTGGACTTCGCGATTCCAAAATCTTCGGCAACTTTTCTGATCGACTTTCCTTTCGCGTATTCGCGAATAATTATTTCACGTAATTTTAGACGTGTTGCTATTCCCCGTGCCATTATTTTACCTTAATGTTACACAAATTCAGTCATGAACTGTGCACTTGACACTTACAGTGACATAATATTGAAAACAAGTGACAGGCATTTGTTTGAATCACAGCAAACTGCTTTGCGTCCGAACATTTAGTTGTCGGCTTAGTTTTGCATTCTATACTATAGTATTCTATACTATAGTCCATTTTGCCCTATATCACCCACATCATTAATACCGCAATAGTTGAACATACCTTTCCAAGTACCTGGAAAAGAGCCATCGTCGTTCCTATTCCCAAAAAATGTGATCCTAGTGAATATAGTGACTTGCGGCCTATCAGCATTCTGCCCACATTATCAAAAATCTTAGAAAAAATTATCAATTCTCAACTAATTACTCATTTAACTAAAAACAGTATACTTCCCGACACACAGTCAGGTTTTAGGCAGGGACACAGCTGTGCAACCGCTCTACTTAATGTCACGGATGATATCATTGCAGCTGCCGATCGTGGAGAGATTAGTGTATTAGTCTTGCTAGATTATAGTAAGGCTTTTGACACCATCTCTCATTCTGTACTACTTGCAATTTTGCATTATATTGGCCTGAGTGACAACTCTGTTAATTTTCTGTCAACTTATCTTAGAAATAGATCACAAGCCGTAGAGTTATGTAATTCATCGTCTCATATTAGGCCCGTAATCAGTGGCGTACCACAGGGTTCCATTTTAGGACCATTATTATTTACAATTTATACGTCTACCTTACACAAACGGCTCAAAACATGTAAAACTCAAATGTATGCAGACGATACACAATTGTACCATTCATTTCCTCCAAATAATTCTATTCAAGCTGTCAGTGATATCAACGTAGACTTACAAACGCTTTTTGAAGATTCCTATAAACACTGTCTTACTCTTAATCCATTAAAATCTAATATCTTGTTGTTTGGGAACAGGAACGAAATCATTGCTCTAAAGAGTTTTGCGAAATTTACTATAAATGGTGTTGACGTACCTGTAACTGATAGTGCCAAAAACCTTGGTGTCATACTAGATGAAAGCTTTAGATTTCGTCAACATATATCTAATAATATCCGCCGAGCTTACATGAATTTAAAGCTTCTTTACCCCCCACAGAGGCTATTTAAGTAGTAGCACTAAAGCTATGTTATGCGAATCGCTAGTTCTATCCTATTTCTCCTATTGCTCTTCTGTGTATGGACCATGCCTTGATCGGGATAATTTGAGTCGTATTCAGCGTGTCCAAAACTCCTGCCTGCGTTACATCTTCGGTATAAAGAAATATCAACGTATATCTCATAAGTTATCTGAGCTAAAGTGGCTTAATATGAATAATAGGCTTAAACTACAAATAGCATGTCATTATCATAAAATCATAATAAATAAAAATCCAACATATTTATTTAAGAAAATAGTTTTCCGCAATGATATTCACAACTTAAACCTACGTAATATAGATCTTACCATAACACCACCTCTTCATAGGACAGCCTTTTTTCAGAGATCATTTCGATACAATATTTCTAAAAGTTACAACGCATTGCCTAATAATATAAAACATCTAAACATAATGTCATTAAAGCGACATCTATTTTTGGCGCTTCTGAAGGAACAGGGATAGAAACGCTTATAATTTAGATCTGCTGCTCTTAATTATATATAGTTATTTCTGTTTTTTCGTCGTAGTGAAGGTTCATTCGGGGCATCATTTTTTAGTTTTAATAATTTTTTTACATATAGGCATTCAATTAAAAAAAAAAAGTTTTTTATTTTAAATTTTAGGGTTTGAGTGGAAGAGCAGGGCCTATCTTAAATACGGCATCTGAACTCCACCCTAAGATTTCTTGCCGACTAATTTTGGTTTTATGTATTTATTATTTACATGATAATTTGTACGTTTACAAGTGGCAGAAATAAAGACAATATTATTATTATTATTATTATTATTTACTTGACATCTGCACTGTCAAACTGACATTATGTTGGCACAACTGCTATTTTTCACATTTTAACAATTAAATTACTGTACAGTCTAATAAAAAACACATTATTTTTGAGGTATAGTCAAGAAATTTTTTTTAAATTTGACACTGACAGACAGTGCAGATGTCAAGTAAATGGACTATATATATTTTTCTAGAGATTTTCACTTACATAAATAATTATAATAAATGTGTAAAACCTACATTATACAAATGTACATTTAAAAAATATTTGACCAAGATTAAATAAAAACAAGTATCGTGAAATGATTGAAGCATTTATTTTAAATAAGCAAGTGTCGGAACATATAGTACTTAGGGCTCGTAATAAAACTCTCCCATCAAAGGCAAGTTAACAAGATTGGTTCTGATAACCTCTTTGTTCAACATACGTCAAATATCTAATTTGGACCAAAAATGTATGTCAAATCAGGCTATTTGCCCAACTCTTAGTAAACTATATACAGGATCTCTAGATGTAAGCAGAGCCAATAGATATAGGAGAATACCGCCACGTCCGCCATTTTTGTTCCTCTGTCATATGCGTCACTTTGAGGTTTGTAACACAATGCCGTCAATGTGACATTTATTGGCAATCCAAAATTTTACTTAAAATTGATAAAACTGTAAGTCTATGTCAAATTCGAGATTAGCAGGTTAGATTTTGTTTGTTATTTGACACAGAATGATGCAAAACATAACCTGCTAACATCGAAATTGACATAGACTTACAGTCTTGCCAATTTTAAGTAAAATTTTAGACATACCTCAATCTCAGTCATTGCTGGTGGGAACAAAAATGGCGGCATTTTCAAGGATCAAAGAATGGTGGTACTCTCTTATATACACCGACTCTGGATATAACTACAGTCGCTTTATGTACACTAACGTTAACAGTCTGGCCATATATGATCACGATTCTCATTGGTACCGCCATTTTATGTCTTGCGTCATTTTGATAATAACATTTAAATTTTAAAAATGTCAAAGTCACATTTATTGAAATATTGATCTGACATTCAATCAACAAAAATCGTTTAAAATGCGAGTACATATAGTTAAAAACTGATCATAATTTTTAGAAGCAACTAGAATTATATTTTATTAACGGTAAGCTGACAAGGTTTAAAGATATTAGTCAATTTCCAAAATTTTGCTTCAGATATGGGGTTTTGCTATGCAGTCGGATGCAAAAGCAAATCTGAAAAATGCGTGCTAACGGAAACTTTCCTTAGGAATATGGACAGATGGGACTTGTGGACAAAAAAATTAATAGAGAACATTTGTAGCCTAATGGTTCATCAAGAATTTGTGAGAAGCATTTTGCAGATTGTATGTGTGAAAAATCACGAGTTGATGGCAAAAAGGACTTAAGGATAATGCTGTTCCGACATTATTTACTTTCTCATCGTCTGCTTCGGACCCTACAGCCATTGAAAATACCAATGTCTTTATAAACTGGTCAAATTTTAAAATAACATTATCCGTCCAAAAACTGATTTTATGGACGTTTAAATTTTAGGTACCTATGGAATCTTGTGCATATGAATGCAAAAATAGGTCTGAACATGGTATTAAAGTGAAAAGCTTCCCTAGAAATAAAAAAGTGGGGCTTGTAGCCAAACAGGTTAATCGCGCATATTAGAATAACATAAAAGGTCAGAATAGAATCTAAATGTAAAAGCATTTTATATAAATAAAATGAATATTGTTAATGTAAAACATATTGCAACTAATAATCAATTAGAAAAATTTATTATATCCAAAGTTCTTGGTTTTCGTTTAAGAATAGCTTAAACAAAAACGAAAAAGCAAAATACACAACGTAGTAAATACAGTTGTAAATCTGCGGCAATGCACAATGTAGGCTATATAAATGAAGTGGGAAGTTATGAAAAGTTATTTTAAATGTGTTAGACTATAATAATATAACAAGAGATCAATAAAAAAACCAATTAGGGTAGGCTGTGATGTGTTATACATTTGGCAGTACCGAAGTGTATTGTCAAATTCGAGATTTGCAGGTTAAGTTCTACGTCAGTCTGTGTCAAATAACAAACAAAACCTAACCTACTAATCTGGAATTTGACATAGACTGACAATACACTTCAGTACTGCCAAACGTATAACACATATCACAGCCTACCCTAATTGGTTTTTTATTGATCTCTTGATAGGTACCCACTAGTTTTGGGATTACTGCAGGCCAAGCTCCTTCATGGGGTGTTAGTGCCTCACCATTATTATTATACGTTCTGTAGATTTATTATTATTTATATGAGCACTAACTGTAAATAAGATGTATCTCATTGATACGACATTGTTGGTTTTACTATTTAGTCATATACCGTCAGATCATTTACTTATACCAAGCATTTATTTAATTCAACTATTTTTCAACCCCAACCCCATCACTGGTATTGGGCTGCCACTGGAGTTGGCCATATTATGTCTTATGTCATAAATGAAATTTCATATGGCCAGACTGTTTATGTAAAGTAACTGTAGATATAGTCTGTTCAGTAAACATAAAAACACAAAGTGGCCTTTGATATCCAAAATTTACCTTTGTTTAGGAATGTACTTACAAAAAGTTACTAAAACAAATAGGTTAAGGGTGTGACATTTACTACCCATCTGTCATAAATGTTATAATTAACTACTTTTAAGGATATTATACAAATAATGGGCGTGTTCAGCCGGGGCAGCACTGTCTCAGCGGTCGCTTTTTGCTGAGTTGCAGCAGCTGCGAACGGCTGAACGACCTTGGCCAGGGAGCGCTATGTTTACAAACAGAAACGTCAGTTATGTTGTGATTGCGTAGTGACGTATTTTTGCCAGGACAAGGGCTGCAAAATTTCCATTTAAATGTGGAAGAGAATAATGAGAATGAGGATGGGCCTCATGAAGAATTTTGAGTTTGAGCATTTAACTCTTGTCAAAATTAGACTGAATTTTTTTAATTACTACTTTTGCATCACATTTCAGTGGCTATTTGTTTAAATAATTTCAAGGAACTACTGATTTTGAGAAAATGGTCATTTTAATTTCTTAACATTAAACTGCAGCAGGGTCGTTTTACAATCCATGCTTTTTAAAAATTCGCGCCTTTCTAGGTTATAATTAGAAGTAAACCCAAACACCGTCTTCTGCTAAGTGGTCAAGCGGAAATGGAGCAAAAATAAATTCGCTCCCAAAAATGGCGACTACTGCAAACCTTTGCAAAACAAAATACAGAATCCCTAGTAGAAAAATTATACCGGGTGTCCGTTCTCAAAGTCGAACATAGGCGATTAACATTGTATTGAACGTTTTTGTCGATTCCTGCTCGCCAATTCAACTTACAGGGAAGGTGATGGTATCAATGGAAAGATAAAATTATTACGCATCAAATGATACCAATAGTAATATTCAAGATGTGGTTTTTATTTTAAAATACTAATTTAAAATTTGGGAGTTTTTAAATATGCCATGCCTTGCTTTTCAAGTTCGATAGCATTTGTCAAAAAAATTGATAATTAGTTGGCGTAAATCAGGTATTTTTTGTCAACGTCTGTTAAAATTATCTACAGAAAAATGAATTATTTCAATGAAGAACGAGTGAATGCACTAATGTTAATTCCCTATGTTCGACTTTGAGAATGGACACCCGGTATACACACACCAACTTTAAAAAAATTTAAATGTTTTTGTGTTTACTGAATGCCCTATATAACCAAGTACTGGCACCGTCTCTTAGTACTATCGGAAAGTATCCCTCAGGAGCCATTCAAGGTCATCAAAAGCTGTATTTTGACATCAAAGGAACCAACAGTGTCTTTACTGGTTTGATTTATGTACGCTGATTGTATCTTACACTTACAGGGCCGGTTGCAGAAAGCAATGTTAAGTCTGGTGTTAGCTAACGTCGCGTCAAAGTGAACAAAATCGCATCAAATCTTGTTTACTAATGTATTAGTTACCATAAACATTTGAGATTTGATTCGTTTTTGTTCACTTTGACGTCGCGTTAGCTAACACCAGACTTAACGTTGCTTTCTGCAACCGGCCCTAAGTGTATTAATCTAGTGACTTTACAGTTACGTTTATATTTACTCCACCTTTAATGAGAAATTTCTCTACAGGTAGACAGTTACGATTTTTAATTATAAAGTAGACCACAGACCTTAAAAGTTTGGTCACCCCTGTTGTAAAACATGTTATTGGAAATACTGCTTTGACTTTTTTCAAATCTTCATAACCATTACAAAATTATAAAGCGCAGCTTTATTAAAATAAATTAAGTTATAGAATATTTATTTCTTAATAAATACTGTATGTAATCTACAAATCATAGCTTAACACTAAAGCTAGTGACACACATGGAACATAAAAACTTAAAACCGTAACGACAAATACTGCAACATGCATACACTTAAAGAAGGTGCTTATTAACTAACAGTACGATCCTCATCTCATTCAAAGCCACCACTTTAGAAAGCATACCGGGTTCTAATATCTTCAAGCTTCTTCGAAACTTCGGCCGGAGTACGCTCCAAATCAGCTGCAATGCTCTTCTGCTTGCTGGGCTCCAACGAGTTGTACTGTTCACACAGGTCCCCATCGATCACATTCTGTAACAAACACACTATAGAGACGGCTATTTCACAAACGCTCCGAAACAAACCTTGACTGGATAATAATAGCTTCTGAAGGAGAGATGATCTCTTCCGCACAGAGGTGGGTTTTCACTGCGCATATGCATTTCAAGATGCTGGAAGAAGTCGTGGTCTTCATGCGACGTGAAGGGAACCAGTACACCAACCGTGCCCGATATGGTGGTGTAGATCAACGATTCCCAACCACCTGGAATTAGGGTTGCTTTCTGCAGCCAGGTTACAGTTTCACCCACGTGAAACGTTGAGATTGTGTCTGCCTTTTGCGATGCACCATTTAGAAGACCTGAAATGTTCTTATAAATATCTAGTTAAATATAAACAAAAATTTCCAACATACCCCTATCCCACAGGGCTTTGTTTCCGGTTGGGTCTTCATCGACGTCGTCGGTTGTGTTTGGTGGAAGACGAACAATTCCAATATTCCCAAATTTATCAGCAGTGGCCACGGTATCGTAATCAAGAACTGATGTACACGTAATCCAGCGAGGATGAGTATCATCAGCGAAAATAATGAGCTGGTTTTCGTGCTTTTTGTATCGAACCATATAAATTGATTCCTGTACGTCGGCTACAAAAATTCTGCGCCCCATTGCTTGAATGTTGACGATCAGGTTTGGAATGTGCTGTAAAGCAATAAAAATCAATTATTTTGCTGTTTTGCAACTTCCAAATTGGTTTATTGAATCGTAACAGTCAGAACTGCAGGAGTATCAACACTGACAATAAGGATTTGTGTAGTTGTCATCATAAGAGTAGTAAAAATGTTAGTAGTTTTATTAAGTGGACTAACCTTATTTTCGCATTTTCGTAGAAGCTTCTTCTTGCCAAGATCGTATAACCTCAACATGCGGCCAACGCCTGCCAACAACCGTCCATTGTAGGCACAAACCGCATACGGTACTTCATCAACCGGTGTGCGATGCACCAGCTCCAATTCGCGGCAACTTGCATCGACTTTGTACGTGTCCAAGAAACCGGAGCTGCATTGTCTGGGATTGAGCTGAAGATCACGCGAGACTCCTACGATCAGGAACCACTGATGCTCTGGCTGCCCGTGGAACTTAACCAGGCATAACGACATGGCAGCTTCGTTTTGCTCCAACCGTTTCAGCTTGTACGTTGTACCCTACAAAATGAGTTCATTAAATACAGTGCCACACACATTTCTGCAAGCTTAATTAAAAAAATTGGTTTTTGGACACTTGATATTTAATCGAATGAGGAAGAAATTACGGAACATTTTTAAAATATTGTTTTATTTTTGAGCATGTCCAATTCCAAGTTAAATAACAACCAAATGCACAAGAACTTACTTGAACAGGATCCATTACCCTCATAACAGACGCCCACATTGCATGCCCGGCTTTAGGAGCGGAAAATATGTTTTCCGGCAGATCTTCATTGAGAAAAGCTTCCGCCATTTCTTTGGCCAATTCTTGTTCCTCTTCTCCTGCCGCTTCCCTCATCTCCTCAGCCATTTGCAGGCGCCGCTGCTTCTTTGTCTCTTCCGTATACGCATTATGCTCGGTTTCCAACATCAAAAGATTGGAAGTTTCCGGGTGAATTACGAATTTTCGCGGCGTATATTCCAGGGGAAAAGAGACCTGGTTAAAGACGGCACCTAACTTTTCCAAGGCCAAAATACGCAGCGTATTGGTGGAAATAGCAACGATACCTTCCGGGCATTGCTCGGAGCTAAAGCCAGACGCATACTCCAAACTTTCGTATGAGAGCGGGGTCAGGTAGAATCTGCTCTGATAGTAATAGCTCAGCCAGGACCGACTGCTCATCGCCAGCACGGCTTCAGAGTCTTGCATTCGGATTCGAAACAGCTTCACTGGACGGGAGCCGAGGTACCTCGTCCGGGTATCGGTGAGATCACCAGACACGGGATCAAGAACGGTACGTAACAAGGCACCGTTTTGCAACCCGATATTCAAGTATAAAGTACTGGTCGTGCTGGCAGCTGCAGCGTCTTCGGGATTTCGGTCAGTACAGCCCATTTCGACTATGCACAGCGACTCGGCGCACACAGGAAGTGCCTGCATGGAACGTGGCGATAAGCAGTCGCTCGGATCTAAGGATATTATTCGCACGGTGTTGTCGGCGAGGCCAACGGCTAGGAACCACGAGCGCTGTTCGCCTGGAGCCACGTTCGCCAAAGCCATGCAGACCACGTCGGAGTTCATACGTTTCCGGTCTTTGTATTCATGTAGTTGACCAGTCTGTAAAACAATGGTTTAGATGCTGCTCAAAATGTACGAGTTCAATTGAAATGTCCCTTCTTGATTCACTCCAGTATGTTACAAAACCATACCGGAGGCGACAAAAAGAATATTCTCTCGCATAGACTTAAACTTGCCTACTTTTGAATCAGTAGCCAAGAGTTATGCCATGCCCGTTAGGTATTTTAAAATGTTATAACTTACAGGGTCCATTTCGAAGTACACCAGTTCTCCGCCAGATAAAGCAATGACGACTTGTCGCTGATTCACAGCACACTTGACAATGGTCTTTTTGCCTGGGGCTTTCCACTCGTTCACGCGTTTGTCGGAACAGATGTGTCGAATCCCATCGGGATATACCTGTAAAAAATGTAAAGAATGAAAATTTCTCCATTAACTCAAATTGAAATATATACCGGGTGTCTTAAAATGAATTACATCTAGTATGCTTTGAATTTCCCATAATGCAGTCTAAAATTTTACTTCAAATTGGCAAGACTGTACGTCTATGTCAAATTCGAGGTAAGTAGGTTAGGTTTTGCGCCAGTCTGTGTCAAAGTGATGCAAAACCTAACCTACTAACCTCGAATTTGACATAGACTTACAGTCTTGCCAATTTCAAGTATAATTTTAGATTGCATTATGGGAAATTCAAAGCATACTAGATGTAATTCATTTTAAGACACCCGGTATTTTTATAACATAATGTCGCGTGCATAGGAGACCCAAAAGACTCATAAACGAAATCTATTGGTACTATGTGCAATCGTTATTCTAGGCAGCTACTTTAAAGTTACGACTATGACTAATCGCAACGCAATAGGCATGCTGCCATGTGTGATCAAAATACGTGTACTCCTCTCTTAGAAAATGCTTAGAAACACAACTGACTATTGTAAATTCTTGTTAATCTCTTAAAACGTTTTGTGGTGTGCTACAATTGTTGTGATTTTATAGATATTTTGCCAAATTAAAAATATTAAAAATCAAATGTTTGTAGTGCGAGTCAGAATTAAAACTGTTAAGACACACACAATTGCATATAGATTGTCCGAAATCCGTTTTAAAGAGTAATTTTTAAAATACTGAATTGCAGTAAGCCCTGGATAGCCTAAATCAGTTGGCAGTACTGAAGTGTATTGTCA
>CALNHX010012345.1:0-25771 GCA_940337035.1 Agriotes lineatus
ATGAAGGAGTTTGTAGGAATACTGCAACAACATGTAAATTCTGCTAAAACGACCCACTACAGAGAACAAAACAACAAACGAAAACCATGGATAACGAACGGACTTATAGAATCAATAAACACACAGGTAGTGATGTGGGTCGGGTAAATACCCAGTGGGTAGGGTATTTATAAATGGGTATTTACCTGGGTATTTACCCCTGCCTCGGGTAAATACCTAAAAACTGGGTATTTATCAAATTTATAATATTTAGAAAGCTAAGCTAACTTTTACTCACATAATCTTATCTTAATAAATAAACTACATATAACGGAACCGGAATATTTTATGTAAAATAACAATTTAAATAACATTGAATAAGCATTCATCCAGGTAAATTAATTTATGGAAATAAACAGTTAGATGCAATAAATTGCGCCTGTTAGAGTTTACAAACAACATTGTGATGGCTGACTCCGAAGATTGGGATAATTTAAATTGTTTGTACATTATTTTCTGACTGGTTTCCATTTTTGAAAAATGAACATAACATTAACTTGAAAATTAATCCTTATATTTATTAATATTAATATATACTTATAGACACATTATTAAACAATCTTAAATAAGGCAAACAATATCACAAAATAATATAAACAACGCTGTATACCGATGGGATCATAAGTATGCAACAGCAATGAGATAGCATGAACAAAAGCACATAATACTTAAGTAAGAAAGAGATAACCGTACAAAAAAGTTATTTTAGTATGTATATTTAGTTGACATATGACATAATTAAAATGAGCGTCAAGTCTACTCAAGTATTTGTTTCCATGTTCATCTCTTTCTTGTTCAATCATTGAATTCTGTTTTTTATTCATTTTATCTCATTACTGTTACATACAGGTTGCCTAAAATTGTACAGAACATGGCAATTCCACGAGTTGGAAAAGGTTCATAAGACCATAAGGCCGTCCGCTCACTGAGACGACGCGATTACGACGCAACTGACAGGAAACTCATAAGCGATAATCGCATGGCGATTGTTTTATGGGTTTATGTACTTCACTGCACACTGCTGCGATTGCGATGCGATCGCAATGCAACTTGCACAAAATAATTGCTCGCGACTGTCAGTGCCAATCGCGAAGCGATTAGTTGCGTTGAAGTTGCGGGGTAAAAATGCAAGGACTGTCAAATTAGTACAAAAATACCCTTATATTAATGCTGCGTCATTCAATCGACGACTTGAACTCTTCCACTAATACATTAAAGTTCTCTTTTGACATTCGGTAACATGATTTTGCTCATGTTGGGTGAGATTCCTTGCTGCAATAAAATAAAGGTATTGCCCTCTTTATTATTTTTGATATAGGGGTGAAAGTGGACTTCCTTTTTGGTTCCCTGTCCTGATTTCGTATGTATCAGTAAGCTACAACCACGTCATTATCATCATCACTCGAAAATATTTTGCACCAGACTGAAAATAAATTGCTCTGATGTGCATAACACTAGTTGCCGTCGCGATCGCATCGTAGGTATGTCGTAGTTGCGTCGCAATCGCATCGCAGTCGCGTCGGGCCAGTGGACGGAGAGCCTAAGAGTAACCGAAATAACAAATGCAATAATTACTTTGGTATCTAGGCAACAAGTAGGTACAATAGCTACTTGTTGCCTAGCTACCAAAGTATTTATTGCATTTTCCATTTCGGTTACTCTTATCGCAAATAGTATTTGAACCTTTTCCAACTCATGGAATTGTCATGTTCTGTAGAGTTAGGTATGTCCCCACCGGTATTTTGGGCATAGCGCACCTTCACTTACCAATCAATTATACTGATTAGATTAACTTTATAATATTTGTAAATAAGTCTATAAATACCCGCTTAAATACCCATTTCGGGTATTTACCCGGGTAAATACCCCGGGTATTTACCCCTAAAAATAAATACCCGGGTAATTTACATCACTACACACAGGACACACTATACCAGGGGTGGCCAAGCTCTTTGATAGTCCGAGCCATTTTTCAAAATTTGAATTTTTTGCGAGCCGCGATTAAATACGTATTTAAAAGGTATGCAAAAAAGGTGTTAAAAAATTTTTTTTTACAAAAATGTTTATCGAAAACAAATAAAAGTACAAAATATGTGTATTGAATTTAAATATTAAAAATTAAACACATTTATTTTACTTCTCTTGATAATTCTTTAAAATTTGGTCAATAATTGGTGACAGCACTTCTCAGTAATTCTTTGAGATGTTGGTTAGTTAATACTGATCGGTGTTTGGATTTCACGAATTTTAAAGTGAAATAAAATGTTTCACATACGTACGTTGTTCCGAATATTGAAATAATTCGACAAGCAGCCTTTTTTAATTCAGGATACTTCGATTCTGGTACAAATTTGTTACAACGTTGCACTTAGTCTTTCATATTTGTTGTCACTAATTTAAAAGACATATTGAAACACATACGGAACGATAATAATTTTTTAAAATATAATAACACAAAAATGAAAAGGGAACTCGGGTACATTTATCGAGAGCCACAAATAATCCTTCAAAGAGCCGCATGTGGCTCGTGAGCCGCATGTGGCTCGTGAGCCGCAGGTTGGCCCCCCCCCTGCACTATACAATGAAACAATAAAAAATTCAAACAATATAGAATTACTAACCAGATTTCGAAATTACATCAACTACCTAAATAAATTAATAATTAAAACCAAGAACCGCTACTACAGTAAGCTAATAAATGATGAATGTTAATCAAAAAATTTTTGGGAGACTGACTTCAATTATCAATAAAAAGGACAAACCTAAAGAAACAAACATTAAAAAAATATGGGAAGATAACAACACCTTTCTAAGCAGCCCACAAGAGATTGCCAACAAGTTTAATAAATTCTTTGTAAATGTCGGTAAACAATTAGCTACAAAGATTATCAAAAATAAATGAAAAAGTCCGCAAAAAAGAGAAATACAGCAATCAATGTACCGTCAAGCGGGATAACTTTGAACAAAACGACGTGCACGTGCAGTGCCATCTATCAGTCGGTCAAAAAACTACCATAAAATTTACACGCGAAGAGTTGGAATCTACACACCTTATTCAACCTGTATCGTCAAGTCAGATGTGGTTTCAACATTTGAATGTTTATTACTTGCATTAAACCAAAACCATACGGAACCAACAACAACGAATGGCAATGGAAATGGACAAGAGAGAATAAATTTCAGGCAAAATCAGGAAAACGGAGATAAAGTGAGAACAATACAGGAAATAGACAGTAACATAGGAGCATGGTAGCAGGTAGACACTCCTCTATGATCCCGATAGAAGATAGATCTACTTCAGGGAAGCGACCCTGCCCATGCGAGCTGTGATTCTCTCTGCCTCCTATAACTGGGGGAGAATCATATCCTAACCTAAATCCTTTCCACATCTTATTCTATCCCCCCCCTTTCCGGAACCCGCTCGGCAAGAGCGGCGTTTTAAATGCCATAAACCTACCATATATCTATGCCAGAATGTCGAATTTAAAAAGGAATACCCAGGTGAGTAGAGCAGAATGCTCAGAATCTCACATTGATGAAGAATCATCAATCCGCCTCACGGACTCTGGGGGAGGCACAAATTCGATAAAGCTACAATCAAGCACAAAACTTTATATAGCATCATATAACATCAGGACAATGAGCACATACGACCACCTTGTGAAATTGGAAGAAGAACTCAAGCACATAAAATGGGACATTGTGGGGCTCTGTGAGACAAGGTTGCCAGGAGAGAAAGCAACTATCCTTAAGTCTGGCCACATGCTCTACCAGAACAATTCGGAAGATAACTACAGCAATGGAGGAGTATCATTTATCATTAACAAGAGAGTGAAACATCTTATAACAAAATATGTCCCCATATCCAAAAGAGTCATATACATAACCGTTCAGCTGAATAAGCGATATAGTCTCCAAATAATTCACGGATATGCTCCAACAAGCACAGCAGATGATGAAGAAATGGAAACCTTCTTCGAGGATATCACAAAAGCAATCCAATTAGAAAAATCACATTTTACGATTATTAGTGGAGACTTCAACGCGAAGATCGGACAAAAACAAATGGGAGATCCTGATCATATTGGAAACTTTGGTTTGGGGGTAAGAAATCACAGAGGAGACATGCTGCTAAACTTTCTAAGTAGTGAAAACTTGTATTGCCTCAATACCTTCTTTAGTAAGCCAAAACAAAGGAAATGGACTTGGAAAAGCCCCGATGGTAAAACAAAAAACGAAATCGACTACATCCTTTCAAATAATAAAACAATATGTAAAGACGTCTCCGTGCTTAACCGATTTGATACGAATAGCGACCACCGTTTGGTGGGAGCTACTATTTCGCTAGACTTAAAATCCGCGAGACACAAATTGATTAAAACATCCAAATTTCCTACAACTGAAGAATTGAACTATCACAAAGATGAGTATCAGTTAGAACTACAAAATAGATTTCAACCACTCGAGGCTTTGCACGAAATGGAATTAAATGCACTCACTGAAAAGATCACCACCAGCATCCACACTGCTATCAAGAAAATCTGTAGTAAATCGAGAAATAGAGAAAGAAAATTACGACCAGAGACGCTAGAATTAATGAAGAAACGGAGGAAAACACCTAGAGGTACCACAGAATATAAAACTCTTAATAAATCAATAAACAAGGAAGTAAGAAGGGACATAAGAACACATAACACAAAAACTATACTAAACACCATAGAAAACAATACTAATATGAAGATTCTGAAGTCCAAGAGATCCTTAGGTAAAAGCATCATAACCAAAATGAAAAACCATCACGGCATTACTGTGTCAGACCGGACGGACATTGTAGCACTCATTCAAAACTTCTATACCCAACTATACTCCTCCTCTATACCAGATCCCAATGCTGCCACAACACATATCTGCAATGTGGGCTCGGAAGATATCCCGGAAATAACAAAATCGGAAATACGTGCAGCCCTAAAACATATGAAGAATAGAAAAAGTCCCGGCGAAGATAGGGTGACATGTGAGATGCTGAAAATGGGAGGAAATATTATAGAGCAAGCTCTAAAGGTTCTGCTCAATAGATGTTTAAGTGAGGGAAATATTCCTAATTCATGGCAAAATGCAGAAGTTATTCTACTATTTAAAAAAGGCGATAATACAAACGTGGAAAATTATCGACCCATAAGTTTGCTGTCACACTTATATAAACTTCTGACCAAAATACTAACCAATCGACTAACAACTAAACTAGATGAGTATCAACCAATCGAGCAAGCCGGTTTTCGGAAGGGATACAGTACGATCGACCATCTCCAAACAATAAGATCATTAATAGAGAAAACTACGGAGTATAATGTTCCCCTGCATATGGCATTTGTTGACTTTCATAAGGCCTTCGACTCCATCGAAAGATGGTCTTTTCTAAAAGCCATGGACAAAGCAAGAATTGACTCTCGATACTCGACACTTTTGAAAAATATATACGACAAAGCTACTTTTCACGTAAAGATCAATGAGAACCTAAAAACAGAAAGTATTCCGCTTAACAGAGGCGTTCGTCAGGGGGATACGATATCACCAAAGCTCTTTACTCTGGCCCTTGAGGATGTATTCAAGACGTTGCCCTGGGAGAGTAATGGCATAAATATCGATGGAAGGTATCTGAATCACTTACGTTTTGCTGATGACATTGTTCTCATCAGCAGCGACATTCAAGAATTGAAAACTATGATAGTCCAACTTAATCAAGCATCTAACAAGATTGGGTTAAAAATGAACCTCGGCAAAACAAAAGTGATAAGTAACAGCAGAGAAAACATCGTAGACAATACAACACTGGAAAATGTAGATCAGTATATATATCTCGGACATGCTATAAAGGTTGGTAAGGAAAATCAAACGCAGAACAAGCCTAACGTGGGCAGCGTTTGGTAAACTTAAATATTTATTCAAAAACTCTGACATCCCCATAAACCTTAAACGCAAAGTCTACGATACATGCATACTTCCAGTGGCGACTTACGGACTAGAGACCATGGCCTTGACAAAGAACAGTATGAATAGACTAAGAGTGACACAAAGAGCCATGGAAAGAGCCATGTTGGATATTAGCTTGAGAGATAAGGTTACAAATAAGGAAATTCGAAGACAGACGAGACTAACAGATGTGATGAGGAGAGTTGCAGAACTCAAATGGCAATGGGTCGGCCACGTAGCTAGACAAGACAACAATAGATGGACATCTAAAATAACCAACTGGCGTCCCAGACAAACAAAAAGAAGCGTCGGGAGACCACAAAGACGATGGCTCGACGACATCAAGGAACGAGCAGGATACAAATGGCAACAAGTGGCGCAAGACAGGAAGGCATGGAAACATATGGGAGAGGCCTACATCCAGGAGTGGATAGACAATGGCTGATAAAGAAGAAAGAAGAAGATAGGAATAGGTATTTGCAACATAAACACCTTGACAGGTAAAGACATGGAGTTATTGGAAGAGATGGATAGTAATAATTAAGGTACTATATTTATACGAGCAAGCTCGTCCACCATTTTGAGTTACTGAAAGTGGCGGCAAATTCAAATTCTAGTTACTTTTCAAATAGCATACGGTAAGTCGGACAAACAAGGATCCTGTCATTTAATTTTATCCGTATTAAAAAACATTGGTTTTTAAACAAATAAAAAGAAATAGTACAGGCGCCAGGGAATTTTTACATGCAATTCTTGGTACCAGCATTTTGTGTTAACGGGTGGGTGGGGGGCTGTGCTCTGAGTCTAATTTTAAGTTTTCGGATCGATCGGAGAAATTGTTTTTCCGCAATATCGGAAGAAGTGTTGAAAACGGTTTTTCAGCAATTTCTCGTTTCCTGTTGCTCTGGCACTGGAATGGCATCAGTACAAGTTTGTAGTTTATGAAATTTCTCACAACTTTTGGAAATGCTTTTTTCTCGTGCGCTCAACAATTTAAAAGTTGTTACCCCATAAAGCCAAGAAATTAAGGGTTAAAATGGGTTTTACGTAAATATATCGCTTTTAGTTAATCATACGATAAAAAATACTCTTATATTTTTTGTAGAACAACTAATTTGCATAAAATTTGTGTATGAGTATTTTTCCATTTTGACAATTATTTACCGTTCTACAGCGCCGCAAATGTCGCAAGTCACGTAAACCGTACATTTAGTGTGCACTTTCGAACGGCCCTGTTCCTTCGAGTGTGTCGCACCAACTGTTTTCCACACCACCTTTGAGGTACAGCTTGTGGCGCGTTTCTTTTTACGTGATCTCCCCTATAGGCCTAATCCACGAAGTGTATTTCTACATTTCTTTTGGTCTTTTTGATGGGCCCGGTTCTGCATCGTCAATTCCAATCATTGCAGAATCGTCGATTTTGTTGCCCTTGTTAAGTTGTGTTTTGTGAAAATATGTCATCGTCGTAGCTGGTGTGGTATTCATGTTCATCTGTAGCAAGCATTCTGGAGATTTCTTGCACGTTCTCACAGGATTCCCCGGCGCATATGGAGCAAATGGTGGTGCACTTTAAACCCGCTTTGCGGCAGCCACAAGCCTTTCCACATTTGGTCTTACACCCGCATGAAATTAATTTAATTATTGCAGTAGGCGCGGGAGGCTCAGTGCTAGGCACCACCGGTGTAAACGTACTGCCACGTAAGGTCACTAAATTAATAAGGTACCGCCATTCCATTCCTCGCGTGAGAATGTGAGAAAATTGTGAGATAAAGATAACAAATACAAATTTTCCAAGTGCAATAAGGAAGACCCCAGTTGGAGAAAATTGTGCGACAAGGATAGATATAAAAAATTACTAATGGCGGTAACTTTTAATATAGTGACCTTACGGCCACGTTTCTTTCAGCCCCATCTTTCCGCGGATAGAGTGTAATTTCCAAGCCAGGTTTGAACTTGATGGTATGTCCGGAATGCGTGCATCCTGGCCGTGTCTTTTGTAGGTGGCAGGGATGCCAGATTAAACGTTGACTTCGCAAGGGATTTTGCGAAGTGTTTGTATCGCAGCAAGTTGATTGACTTGTTTTTATGGATGTCTCCACCGTACAACGCAATAAAAAATTGCTCTCCCGCTAATGCGATGATATCTGCGTCTACATCTTTCTGCACAAAGTGATTCACTGCAGATTCCGGGGTAGGTGTCTTTTCTAGGGTTTTAAGAAATTTCTTGCCCATACCGTAAGCAGCCGATGTTGTGTCACAACCAGAAAATGCATGCAAGAACAAGATATGCTTTGATACAGCATCGCCGTGTTTCACGCATGATGTAGAGTAATGCTGTTCCTTCGTATTTAGTTTTCCGGGCTTGCAAAGAAAAACACATTACAGTCTAGATTCAAAAAATTTATCAAATAACAGAATAACCGAATTGATTGTTCTTCACATGGTGAGTCGTGAATCGTTCATTTTGAATATAAATTTTTATTTTGTTTAAGCTTAGTGACACTCTACCCGCGGGAAGATGGGGTTGAAAGAAAAGTGACCCGCGCCTCTTGCAATAATAAAATTAATTTCATGCGGGTGCAAGACCAAATGTGGAAAGGCCTATGGCTGTCGCAAAGCGGGTTTAAAGTGCACCGCCATTTGCTTCCTTCCGGAGAATCCTGTGAGAACGTGCAGAAATTCTTCAGAATGCTTACTACAGATGTTCACGAATATCACATCAACTACGACGACGACATATTTTCTCTTTCCGATGTCTTTTCAAAGGAAACACAACTTGACAAGGGCGATAAAATCAACGATTCTGCAATGAGTGGGATCAACGATGCAGAACCCGGTCCATCAAAAAGAGCAAGGAAAGTGTGAGACTGTTAGAAATACACTTCGTGGAGTAGGCATATCGGGGAGTCCACATAAAAAGACGCGCTACAAACTGTACCTCAAAGGAACAGTGCCGTTCGAAAGTGCACACTAAATGTACGGTTTACTTGACTTGCGACATTTGCGGCGCTGTAGAACGGTAAATAATTGTCCAAATGGAAAAATACTCATACACAAATTTTATGCAAATTAGTTGTTCTACAAAAAATATCAGAGTATTTTTTACCGTAGGATTAACTGAAAGCGATATATTTACGTAAAACCCATTTCAACCCTTAATTTCTTGGCTTTATGGGGTAACAACTTTTGAATTGTTGAGCGCACGAGAAAAAGATATTTCCAAAAGTTGTGAGGAATTTCATAAACTACAAACTTGTATTGATGCAATTTCAGCATCAGAGCAATAGGAAACGAGAAATTGCTAAAAAAACCGTTTTCAACACTTCTTCCGATATTGCGGAAAAACAATTTCTCCGATCGATCCGAAAACTTAAAGTTAAGACTCAGAGCACACCCCCCCACCCACCCATTAACCCAAAATGCTGGTACCAAGAATTGCACGTAAAGCCCTATTAACGATTTCCCTGGCGCCTGTACTAAAAGCAGAAAAAATCGAAACAAAAACACTGTTAACTAACACGCACGTGGTTCAAACTAGAGAACATTTAATAGTACCTTAGTTAAAACAACAGTGACGAGTGACAAAACTCGATAGAACTGACAGATACAGTTGACAGCACAGAACAACACCTACACACCGTATATAGATTTAAATAACCACACTTGGATGAAGACTGTAATTATAATTTGCATCGTAATGGAATGCACCAAGATTTAAATCAGCATGCAGTGTTCGTCTGGATCAATCAGTACGTGCTGCAACGGTTTCTAGTCTTGCTTGCTTGACAGACGACAGAACGCACGGTTACCGGTCAGCACAGCCAACGGCTTGGCGCTAAAATCCCTGTGACACAAAATCTAGTGGGATAAGCTTGCCTGGTTAATAAAGCACTCTAGTAATAATAAAATTCAGATACTCGGCATAAGCAAAACGAAGAAAAAAGGAGAGGGGACCCTTAGGATCACAAACAAACATACAGGGTGTCCAAAAAATGGCGGATTAACTCTACAGTGCGTTACTTGGGGATGCCTAATGAACCATGGAAAAATATAAAAAAAATTCCCTGGGCCGTATTTTTCGAAATATTTCTGGTCAAAGGTGGGTAATGAAATCCATTTATTTAAATAACTAGTGTATAATTATAGTGTCAAATATATCTGGGACTTATTAAAATATCTGTTTTTTTAATATTCTTGGGATTTAACTAAATTGTTTTCAATATTTAAGTATTTTAAAAAACTGATTTCCTGTTGAGTTTGTCAATTACTAAATATGGCAAACATGCTTTGTACAATAATAATATACGAAATCAAGCTTGGCATTGAAATATGTGTTGTATGAATAATAAATAGTTGGTGGCACTGTAAGTTCATGTCAAATTCGATGTTAGCAGGTTAGGTTTTGCGACAGTTTGTGTCAAAACTGACGCAAAACCTAACCTACTAACCTCGAATTTGACATAGACTTACAGTGTAACCAACATATTAACAACTTACTATGGATACATTTTTGATTGAGAAATTGTTGCAGTATCAATGTTGCCAGATTTACTTTTATTAATTTCGAAATATTTCGAAAAATACGGCCCAGGGATTTTTTTTCATATTTTTCCAGGGTTCATAAGGCATCCCTCAGTAACGCACCGTAGAGTTAATCCGCCATTTTTTGGACACCCTGTATAATGTACTACTCAGGAGTAAAGGCTGAAAGTAGGGCAAATGAAGGAGTAGGAATAATAATGACAAACGACATCCACAAACGAGTATTAAAATATAGAGCAGTCAATTCTAGAATTATGACGATAACAATGAAAATAGGACAAGTTATCAATATAATACAAATCCACGGACCAGTACAGGGTACACAAGAGGAAGGAGTAGCAGAATTCTATAGAACACTTCAAGAGGTACTAGACGAAGTGAGAGAGGAAACAGAAACATTCATCATAATGGGAGACTGGAACGCAAGAGTAAGAAGAGACCAAAAAAGAGGAATGGGCTGTATGGGAAATTAAGGAGAACAAGTGTTAAATAGGAATGGTATAAAAATGATCGAATTCTGCCAAAATAATGACCTAATAATAGGCAACACGATGTGGAGACAAAAAGAAGAGGATAAATACACTTTTGTCGCAGAAGAACAGAAGGCAAAAAGTTTAATAGACTACATAGTACACACACGAAGCCTCAACGAAGTAATTCAAAACATAGAAAGAAGGATTAGATTAGATTTAGATTCCACGACTGCCTTTTGCTGGCCTGCGCACGTCAGCCCTTTGGGCTTTTTGTACTGTCGGGAGTTTTCAAGTTAGCAGGCCGACATCCGTATCTTTTACTAAACTTGCAATGTCCCCTACTAGCTTGCGGTTGTCAATAGAGTTAAGGCTCCAATCGAGTTGGTGTCTTTTACGCTCTAATGCTGGGCATTCAAAGAGGATATGATAGGCTGGCATAGTCTGCAAACAGGTTCATCTCTATAGATATTGATCCTGTGCATGAATTCTCTGAATGCTCCAGTGCCTGTTAGTAGACTGACTACTTGTTTGATTCGAGTTCTGTTCAGTCTCAACAGGGTTTTGGTGGTTTGTGGATTCGGAGTTTTTAGCAATCTTATGCAGTGTGTTGCTTAATTGTAGTTTCTCCACCATAGTTGGTGTGCGGTATTTACCCATTCATTAATGGCTGAGCGGGCTTGGTTTTTCTGAATGCTTAGACCAGGTTCTGGACCGGTCATTGCATTACGGGCTGCTTCTTTTGCGAGCTTGTCCGCCTTTTCGTTTCCTTCAATACCTTGGTGACCTGGGATCCAGCATAATTTTACTGTATTTCCCTGGCTTAAGGTTTGAAGTTTGGATTTGCATTCCTTGACCAGTCTCGATGAAATACTGAAAGCGTGTAGCACTTTCAGTGCTGCCTGACTGTCTGAGAGAATGTGTATGTCTCGATTGAGCAGCTTCTTTTCTATGCTGATGTTTGCGCATACGTTAATAGCTTGCACTTCAGCCTGAAAGATGTTACAAAACTTTCCTAGACTGTCTTTTTCGTTGGTTCTAGGATTGGTACTGTACACACCGGAGCCTGTACCCCCTTCAAACTTAGATCCATCAGTGTAAAAAATGGTGTTCTTATTTGTTGGAGTTGGTAGTTGGTCCGGATTCCAACTTGTGTGTACAGTAAAGTTGTTTTCAAAGTCATAGGCTTTGATTATAAGATCAGAACCCATTTCTAATATTGAGTTGTTGATGTGTGACCCTTCAACAAAAGTTATGAAACTATTTTTACAGGACCGGCTTTATTGTTTTATGTCTTTTCAGGGGTAACTTGGAACAATGCCGCGGCGGTATAAGCGATCACCTGGCAGCTGCACATATGCCAATTACTCATCTGAAACCTTACGTTTGGTCTTCGAAGCTATTAGGGCAGGCCGAATATGCTACAGAAAAGCGTTTGACAGGTACAACATACCTTTAGTGACCCTTAATAGAAAAATTTATAACAAACATACGAATAAACCCAGTCATCCTACTTTACGATTAATCGAAGAAGAAAACGATATAGTTCAGGCTGTAATAACAGCATCTGACTGGGGTTGCCCCTTTGAAGGAGAAGATATGACTTAATAAAAAGCTATTTAGACCGAGCAGGAAAAGTGGTAAAGGAGTTTACACAAAATACGCCAGGATGTGATTGGCTTGGCTTATTTCTTGACAGACACAAAGATAGACTAAAGAAGCGCTTATGCGAAAATATCAAAAGATCAATGGCAGCTGTCACGCCAGAAATTTTTAACTTATTCTTTAATAATATTGAAGACACCTTGAAAGGAGTGCCACCTGAGAATCTAGTCAACTACGACAAGACATGTTTCGTGGATGACCTAGGTAAAGTAAAAGTTCTTGTCAGAACGTCCTCCAGACCCCCACAAAAGATAATTGACAGTATGAAAGTTTCTACTTCAGTGATGTTTGCGGTAACAGCAGCAGGTGAAATGCTTCCACTTGTAGGTAGTTTTTAAATCGGAGCATTTATGGTCCACCTGGACAGAAGGTGGACCCGATGGCTGCCGCTATAACAGAACTTCCTCAGGGTGGTTTGACCAAGCAATATTTGTAGACTGATTTTTTAAAATAATAGTGCCTTATTTTCAACATAAAAATTGGAAAGAGACTATCATAGGTGACAATTTGGCGAGCCACCTGTCTGAAAAGGTAATATCAACTTGCCAGACACATAACATAATTTTTAAGTTCTTGCCACTCAACAGCACCCATTTAATGCAGCCTTTAGACGTGAGCTGCTTTAGACCAATGAAGAGTATCTGGAGGAAAGTATTGCAAGCACGGAAGAGAAGTAATAAAGGTCCCTTGAGAAAAGATTTTTTTCCAAGAATCCTGAAAAGGACACTATAGAATCGGGTTTCCAGGCAAGCGATTTATATTCCATTAACAAAGAGAAGATTTTAGATAAATTACCAAAAGAATTTAATGCAAACTCTACTTTGCTCATAGCAGAAAGTGTGCAAAATATTTTAAAAACAGCAAGGTATGGAGACGAAAAAAAACCAAAAACGGAAGAAGTTGAACTTGCAACCAGGACAAAGCATCACAATATGATTTGCTTCCATCAACATCCAACAATACAGAAGATGGCACTGAAAGTAACAGAGATAAAAGCGCAGAAAAAAATTATATAAATGACCAGAATATAGAGAATAGCATAGATAAGAGACGACGACGATGTAGAAAATAATCAAGACTACGATCTTATAGAGCATGAAAAAGAGGAAGAGGATAAAGAAAAAGGCATGTTGGACATCGCAACTATAAAAGTCGACGATTTCATTTCAGTGAAATTCGAAACTATAAAAAGAAATATTTAGATATTAAAGTGGGAAAATATATATATATTCTATAAAAGGTTGAATCACTTAAAACTGGCCAAGATTGGTATAACACCTGCAAAAATAAAAGAAAGTCAATGAATATAATATAAATCGGTATCGATATGAATAACGTATAAATGTTCATTCAATGCACTGTTTTGAAGCTCAATTGAAAATAGAAAGGCCCAAAGCAAGTGGTTAAATTTTTTATTGTTCATATGAGATACATTGCAGAATGTTGCAACGTATTGAAGTATAACTTACTTTTGTTAGTGTGACGGTTTGTTTATAATCTAGGAAAGTTTCAAATATGTTTATAAAATGATAGATAAATATTGATAACTTACAAAAAATGACTTGTAAAAATTTTAACTAGATTGATTTAATAAAGGTTCCTTCTGAAAAAGAGTGCCAAGAGAGGGAATAACAAGTTGTTTATATTTTGATAAAAAAGAAGGAGGCGGGTAGAAAATGTATAAATTGTGACAGATATAAAATTATTCTTCCAGAATTAATGTAAAAACTAACAAACTGTGGGTAAAATGTACTTAGAACAGTGTTAAAAGTGATTATTAGTGCACGTTATCTACGTTCAAGAACTGTCATTATAATTGGAGGACATCGACACAGAAGCTGTATAATCAAGTGAGTTCCAGGGGCAACTTCTAGCAGAGAAGATTGCACACACGTGGCTACAAGTGAAAAACGCAAAGTGAGTCAATTTAAAAATCAATTCTTAGTACTGAGCTACAAACAATATAAATGCAAAAGATTAAAAAGGCCTATAGAAATTTTGAATTCATTTAAGTTATATTTATAAAGCAAGAGTGGTTTTGTAAACCTAAAGTTTAAACATTTACTTAATTATTAGAAGTGTCATCAACAAAATTTGTTTAAATTGTCAAAGTACCAGCAACTTCAAAACAAACATTAACAATTACTTTTATATTAACGGATTAAATAACAAAACTGATAATTGTCATTTTAAAGGTTATAATTGATTACATTAATAAAATGTAGAAATATTTTTATTTAATTTTTAAAAGTACATTGTAATAGAATGCAGTGTCTTGTCAAATATAAAGCAACAGTTACCCTGCAGAGTAAGAGAAACATTGAGCTAGCCGAGTGAACAGTTATATACAAAAAATATCTTCAACAAGGTAGGTTTTATGGTGATTAAACTTTTAAAGAATAAAAGGTACAGTTAGGTTTCAAAACAACTTTGTTCGTAGCAATATATAGGTAAAGTACAGTCAGTATCAGTGGTATCATTATGTGCAGTTTCATGAGGAATTATTTTAAAAGTGTCAATACTTATCTATTCCCAAATGTGGAAGATATATCTGAAATAACAATAGATCAAGTTATAATAAAAATGAAGCTCGTATCAACAAGAAGAGGAATGTTTGCTTTTTCCTCGTGTTTTGAAGACTTGATTTTGAACAGTTTCTAATATTCACTTATTTTTAAGAATATTGGTTTTTTTATGTTTTGTACTTTTATGGATAACAATATTTAGTTTTGTATTACTATAGGTATACAAAGAATTGATTTAATTTTTAATTAAGATAATTTTTGTTATGTTTTAAACAAAACTTAAAAACGTATATTGCTTTCTTTTATACACATGCCTATTAGCTTTGTAACGTTTATAACCTAAAAATAGTATTTCTGTTCCAAGAAGCCTCTTAAAAGGAGTATAATGGAACAAATGCGCATTTTTAATACTTACTTGTTCCAAGTAACCCCCAACTTGGAACAGTCACTTTTTATTTCTTTTAGGTTAAATTCATAGTTTTGATTATGGTAAATAGTTTCTCTAGGCAATTGGTTTAATATAGTATTATTTGTTTAAACAATTTTTTCATATTAGACAAGCAGCAATACAAAATATCCCAAAATCGTTCCAAGTAACCCCGGTTAACGGTACCAGATAGGAGCTGAAGAAAATGAAGTCAAAAACAACATAATGTCACTGAACATAAACAAATCTGCAGGATCAGATAATCTCCCGCCAAAAGTATTAGAAGAACTGGTGGAGTACATAACTAAGCCCCTCACGCATTTAATTAACAAAATTTTTAATAGTGGTGTCTGTCCAAATCACTAAAAAATCTGTAATTGTTCCAATTTTCAAGTCTGCAGATGAAACTATAGTAGGTCCAAATAAAAAATCATGTAAGTGTAGTGAAATTAATTCAACAAACTGCCATAAATATCTAGGCCTCTATATTGATAACCATCTAAGATTGGGATTTGCATGTATTAAACACTGAAAAAATAAGATTTATGACTTTCATCTTTAAAAAATTGGGTCAAGTATTAAATATTAAACAATTGCTCGTAATATACATATATATAATACACATATATTGCTAGTAGGGCCTGGAAACGTCAGAAAACATTACGGCGCCGACATAGTCTCACTTAGAGTATAACGCGTCTCGTGCGCATGCGTGAGAATTCGAACTCCGCCTTTAGAAGCGAATTTTAAACTTGACCACTTCCCCATTGGCCGGACGACGCCGCCGCGCTTGCACACAGCTCACCGTTATACATTGAAGAGTTGGTTGTCTGTCTCACTTCCTTGGTAAGTTTCCCACTCATAGCCGCTAGCAATATAGTAAGTATTAGATATATAGTAATATACCACTTATTAGTTTTATCTATCCTAAGATATGGAATCAGTGGATGGGGCGAAGCTTGTAAATCCTCTATAATCGAACCGATGGAAATAATACACAAAAGAGTGCTAAAAATAATTTTTTCTACGGTCACCTTTAAAACTGACTATTAAGCGCTCACTGTCAATGCGAAAAGTTAGCGATTCACACATTTTTTCCCTAGTAACCATTTTAGCATGGCAACCACGTAAACAGTGTCTTAATGAAATAATCGCGTCACTTCATTTTACTTTACGCATCGCCATGGCTAACCTGATTACTAATTTAATTCGTCATTTTTCTGGAACTGCCTAAAATTATTGACAATTGCATCACGATGCCTCCATCATCACGCAACAGATTTATTGAGTTTGTGAGTTTTTGTGATGTTGAAGATGGAATCTGAAAGTAATTGCACCCCGCCTGAAGTATTTGAAGCGACCCAGACAGCAACCAACGAGTGTTGTTGCCGGCCAAATCGCGCGGCCTTTATCAACGGCGGGCGGTACAACGACTTCATCAAGTGGCGTGTATCGAAATTTCAATTATTTAACAATTTTGTTATTTATTTAGGACCGTAGAAAAATTTTTGTATGTATTTCGAGTGTAAAGAGCCATTTTGGTATTCGGTTGCTTTTTCGCGCCTCGCTACCGCTCGACACGAAGCTCGCATCCTCATACCAAAATGGCTCTCTTTACACACTAAATACATAAATATCTATTTAATAATAGAAACATTCTTTCTTCTTCTAACCATCTCTACACAGAAACTGGCATCCTTGATTTGAGGCAAATATTTTGCAAAACAGTTGTGGTGCAAATAATAAAAAACGGCGAAGTAAAGCAAGTTGCACGCGCCCAAAACACCAGAGCTAGGAGCAATCTGAATGTTTTCATTCCAACGCAGAACAAAGGTACCTATAGGTCAAAGATCGTATATATACATTGCTACCAAATGCTATAATCTTTTGAAACAATTTTTTGGCTTCGCTTAATTGTTTCGCCAGTTATCCAATTATTTCAGGCCTAACTTGTATAGTTTTAGTTGAATTATAAATCCTTTGCATTTCGAATTCGTAAATTTTCCAAAGCAGCTTATTTTGTACCTGTATCGAGTTCCTTTCGTTTGCGCGATGCCCTCTCGACCCGCGCTATCTCTTATCAGAGTGCAAGCTTTCTTTAGAAAACGATTTTTTCGTCCGAGCACTTGCTGTCCTCGCTTTGGCCCGTCGCCACCGGCGTTTTGCCATTATTAACATGTAATGTTCAGTTTCATACATGCTCTTGCTTTTTACATTTGAATTTTTATGCTTATAGTTAATTATGCTCAGTATTTAAAAGTTGCTATTTTGATGTGTATTTACCCTCTGTAAGAGGCACAGTCACGCTTTTTTTATTTTCAATAGCCTAACAGAAGGTTTTATTAAATGACTGTGATAAGCTTATCCCACAAATAATTTGTTGTTAAAGTTATTAAAATAACTCGAAAGGGGTTCTTGATTTTATGCGTGTCGCAACCTTCAGTTAACGTACACAACTTTGTTATCACATTATTTGCATTTTAATTATCCTGATTATTTACTACTGACACTTCAGGACTTTTTATTATCTATTAATTAAACGTTAGTCACTTGCAGTTTATTTCCTCTTATTGTTCGAAATCTTTTGATTTCTGGCGCCCATTTCCTTTTCTTTTTTTGAAGACATTCCAGGGTACACAGCTGATGATTTGAACCTACGATCCAAGGCCGCCGAAATTTGAGTTAGTTAGGGCCATCGCGGTGAGTAAAGAGTTTTCAGAGCTGCCGTGGTGTATAAACTGTAGGGGGGGTTGATCTGCAATTTTTACTACCATTGCTTAATTTTATTAATTAATCGCAGGTCGGCCTCTTTATTGTTTCACTTTTACCAAAGAAAATAAGAACGACGTAAAAGCCTGCAAAAAAGGAGGTTAATGACTGGTTCAAAAAAACTTCCAGAAGGGAAATACACAGACTGAATATGTATTTAATCTCGATTATTTCTATATTTTTTATTAAACTGTTAATTTCTAGTATATACCTACATATTTTTACCACACACATATATATATATATACCATATTTATGCAAGGCCACTTGTCACCTCCAAAATGGGTAGTGAATGTATGCTGTCACCTCATATACAACGCTGTGGCCTCCGTTTTAGGAGGTGACAGCGTTTTGCTGTATTGTTTCTCTGTACAGCACATAGATAGTATCAGAACGCTAAATTCAAATTTTCATCCGGAGGTGCCAACTTCACATCTATACTCACAATTTTGTATTGTAGTTCAGCTGTAGACCGGTGGCGCCACTGTCGTTTCTCTTTGTACAATTGCCAATACGTTGTCTTCTCCACCGACTTATACTGCTTTTTATTTCTTATAGTGTACGCTGTGTTCTCCAAAAATTGGCAACGCCGCGCCGCGAAGAAGGTCTCAAACATTCTACCTCTATACGCGCTGCATGAATTTACACTTTTTTGGGTAAATCAAATGTTAGTAAAATGTGAACTGCTGACACAATATTTGGATCAATTATTTTAAGTTATTATTAGTCAGAAGCGTTTAATAAATGCAGACGAGTCTTCCGAGAAGCATAAGTGCAACTCTGTGTTTTATTTCCATTCACCTATTTCCTGCAATTTTAAATCGTTCCGTATAATTCATAAACGAAGTGCAATAACGAAATCATGGACTTCTTTTATGTTGTTTAAAATAACAATTAAAAGAACTAAGAAAGGCTAATGCAAAATATTTGGCACTGTGTGTCTATAACCTGTGGTGTACCCTCAAAAACGGCAATTTACGTGATATTTACATACATAGACGTAACTACCATTAAAAATGTGCGAATATTGCAGATTTTCGGTTCCGATTTTATCAAGACATTTGCGACTTGAGATGTTTGTTTTTAATACTTAATGGTTCTATTGTATTCGTGCATGATGTCGTGGACATTCCCTTAGCTCGATGTCGTTTATTGAAACAGTTTTTATAAAACTTCCGAATGTAGAAGTTGGTTCGGGACATGTGTGAGATTTCTCAAAAATGCTTTCCAGAGCAAGCTTAATTCTTCAACTGGCAAGCAGAGGCAATCGTATTTATTAGTTTTTAATTATTTTTTAAGAGCGAGAACGAATACTATTTTTGGAATTGTAGGGACAAGAAAAATATTCAAACCCATTTTGTAGTAATATCAAAGAGCATATAATGCATTATATGCTCTTTGGTAATATATACAAATTTCACCCAACAACGGTGGATGTTACGTAATAATATTACTTATAGGCCATTCAGTAAACACAAAAACATTTAATTTTTTCTTAAGTTGGCATAAACGTAACATTTTTGTGCTAGGAATTCTGAATTTTGCTCTGCAAAGGTTTCCACACCTGCATAAAAGTGACTTTGAATTTATAAATGACAATAAATCTCATTATTTCAGTGACAAAGTACATATTATTCTGGAAATTCTTGCCTGAACTTTTATAAAACGTAATAAAAATACCTATTAATAAATGCTACATCAATAGTATCCAACACAGTATTTGTTTAACATCCATAAAAGCAGTTATGACAAACTGTAAAAGATGTGCCCCAAATTATTTGGAACTTAGCACCTTTTATGTTTGTTTTAAAACCAGTTTAGTTTTATTTGATAGGAGATGGAGTTTATTTTGTTGTTAAGAGATAGGGGGAAGTAGCTAGGCCTGGCTACCTCGTTATATACAATTTTAGCCTATGTTCAACCCCAGTCTTAGTCCTATTACAGCGCATACAGGGTGTTTCATTAATAATTGGAAATATTTTAACTGTAGAATTCTGAGCTTAAAATATTAATATTTAACCCAAATCACTTAGATAAAATGTGGCTTGTTACTGAGATATAGGGTGTTTTATTTAAAAATTTAAAAATGATTTTTCCCCATTACTTTAAAACTATTTGACGTATTCGTATCATATTTGGCAGGAAGTTTAGATACTGTAAACCATGCTAAATTATGTTAAATAAACGTTTCTGGCTACTACCAGAGGCGTACCACAGGGGCAAGTGGGTGGTTGACCCTTCCCAAATTCTACGCCACTGGCGGAATTGCCATTTTAACACAATTGTTCGATTCTCCAATACTTTCTATGTAAATAACATACTCTTCCTTCGTCACGATAACGTCATTATTTTTCGAGATATTTAAAGTTAAACATAAAGCTGAACAGTTATTTTGATTTTAATGTGTATTAATTATGTCGGTGTTTTTTGTCATAAGATTGCATTTATTACGCAAATGAAACTTTAATCCGTATTAACAAAAAAACAATGTTATTTATTGAAATTTCTTGAAACTAATACATAGATGCATTCAACATAAAAAAAAATTATCCATGTATTCGTTTCAATAAATTTCAATAAATAACATTATATTTTTTTGTTAATACGGATTAAAGTTTCATTTGCGTAATAAATGCAATCTTATGACATAAAACACCAACATAATTAATACACATTAAAATCAAAATAACTGTTCCGCTTTGTTTAAATTTAAATATCTCGAAAAATAATGACGTTATCGTGACGAAGAAAGAGTATGTTATTTACATAGAAAGTATTGGAGAGTCGAAAAATTGTGCTAAAATGGCAATTCCGCCAGTGGCGTAGAATTTGGGAAGGGTCAACCACTCACTTGCCCCTGTGGTACGCCTCTGGTAGTAGTCAGAAACGTTTATTTAACACAATTTAGCATGGTTTACAGTGTCTAAACTTCCTGCCAAATATGATACGGATACGTCAAATAGTTTTAAAGTAATGGGGAAAAATCATTTTTAAATTTTTAAATGGAACACCCTATATCTCAGTAACGAGCCACATTTTATCTAAGTGATTTGGGTTAAATATTAATATTTTGAGCCCAGGATTCTACAGTTAAAATATTTCCAATTATTAATGAAACACCCTGTATATACAGAAAATGTATGCCATGTTTTTTTTGACCTAATATTGAAATCAGAATCATACATGTTTAAATTAACGTAATTCTGAATGCTAGAGTTTGTTATGTTAACCCACTAGCATTGCAGAATTGCTGCGTTGTGCCTTCGACATACGATATATTAAAAGTGAAACGTCTGTTTGTAAACACGGAACTGCTGCTTGTTGCGTGTGTCGCTTACATTTAATTGTTATCACGACACGGAAACTTGACCCATATCTTATCTGGCGCAAGGTATGCAGTTTTTGTGGGCTAATTGCGTAAACTTTTGTATTTACTGGATTACAGTTTATTTTACACTATTCACTAAAATCCCATGTTCAAATTAGTTTGAACACAAATGCTAATTAAATGTCACACTCTTAACCTATTTCTTTTAGTAACTTTCTGTAAGTACATTCCTAGACAAAAGATGAATTTTTGAAGTATACTCATGAAATTTTAGAAATCAAAGGCCACTTTGTGTCTTTATGTTTAGTGAACAGACTATATTACAGTTCCTTTTCAATCATTTGTTTTTCTAAAGTGAGTTCCCAGATTTAATCGTTGTTAAATTCGGCACTTCAGAGTTCCCCAGCGCCAAATTAAGAGTTTTTGGTGGCTCGGGGCTATATCATTAAGGGGCTCTAGTCAAACACAAGAATATTATTTAATGTTTTTCTAAATACACAATTTAGTAAAAAAAATGGCGAGGGAGCCCTTTAAATATGCGGGTCCGGGGTCATCTCCCCCAGAGACCCTCCCTTAATCCTGGACTGTAGCTGCCCCCATTGCCCCAAACTATAAAATGTGCAAATGAACTCAACTCAAATTCGACACCAACCTTTCACATATAAAAAAAATTCGTTTCACAAATTGTTTATTCTAGAAATTCTGCTAAACTTAATTTGATAACTTAATTTTTAGTAAACTATTTGAATAAACTATTTAAGCCTGAACTCATTATTACCAAAAACTGCCTTTGCGTAATTACGGAACTTTTCTGGGAGATAGATTAGTTTTCAACAAACAACCAAACTTATAACAAGAATCGACATCTACTTGTGGATGCAAACTACGGAAAAAGAATATTTCTTTAATTCGTGCCGTATAATGAATTTACATAAAAATGGTTATAACGCTTGAATGTATAGTTAGTACAACTGAAGGATAGGGTTCTATGTTATCAAATTTATGGGCAATTGATTAAAACGTTACAAAAAATTATTTTATTGGTCAAGAAATAAAATGTTTTTTTAATATTTGAGCTGCCTGTTTTTTCCTGACGATCTTTAATAAAAATTAGGCTTTATTTAAGCTCTATATTTACAGATTTTGATAAGACTGATGAGGATGAAGATATTATTAGTACTTCCAAAAAACGACCTATAAAAAAAGCGGTAAGTTGAAAACAAAAAATCGAAAATATATACATACCGCGAATTAATTTTAGGATGGTCTAATGATGAAATAGCGTTAATACAAAGGAAATTTCGTTCCTTCATCAAAAGGAAAACTTATCCCGCAGGAGAAGAAATAAAGGAATTTATAAAAAGGAGAAAAATAAGTCGTTCCAGTTATAAAAGCAAAACTTCAGCTTTTAATTAAAATTTCGAAAAATGACTAAATATATAACGTTTTTTCTTATTTCTATCTTATGGAAAGTGTAAACATTTTAAACATATAGTATTAATTCAACTAATTAAGTTTGAACATAGTTAATATAAATACAATGACGAGTTTCTAAGTGTTCTGTTTTCTATTATTTTTGTTGGGATTTTTTAAAGTTCAAATAAACGATTTAACGCTTTTATCCTTTTTTTTAAAAAGTTAACGAACTTCTTTTTATATTCGTTTCTTAATTAAATATTTAAAAAAAATCAATTTATCACCGCAACTATTTCTTTTTTGTGAAAATAGTAAACAAAAAATTCTTTCAATTTAAATGTACGTTCGAAACACTTTAACTTCATCGATTTCTGATTTTCGGAAAAATTCTATTTTATGAAACAAGGTCAGAAGTGAGTTGGTTTATTAGAAATTAAATTTTCTTTACAAATCTAACCCTCCACTTAAAACAATTAAGATACTTATACGTTTTTTCAAATCCACCCCACCTTCCAAACAAGCATGATACTTAATACATTTAAAATAAAGACAATGACTCATAGACTTCGATTTTAGAATTTCAGTGCTTTCCCATAATTTCTCTTATTTTACTCAAGAACGATCCACATAATGAAACACGTAATGAAATGTAAATAATGCATTAATAACAACTAGATACCGAATAGCGTTTCTTTTATTAAAATCGGCTCAAAAATCAAGAACTGCCACAACTGACGGCGTCTGGTACCGTCGTAATTCGTAATTTACGCTTCAAAACACATTCAACAGTGTATTTTTACATATTAAGATTGACACGGTAAGTCATATTCTACCACACGTCCCGTGCCATTAATTGTTTTGAGAACAAATGAATCATGTGTAGATTTGGCAACAGTGTTGGAGGTAACAATGATATATACGTTTCTTCTTATATATATATATTGGAGGTCGACACGCATCTTTCCTATACTGTATATATGATCCTGCAAAAAGAAGAAATTGTTTCCCCTCTTTTGAATTCCGGATTGTTGAAGTCCCCCTCATCATAAATACACCAAATTTCTATCATTAGACCAAAAGGAAGACGTGGAGGTCAGGTCGCCTTTTCTGTATGCCGGAGGTGACAACTTAACAGGCCTGGTCTGAAAACAATTTTAAGCAGAGTTTTAATTTTTAGAAATTAAGTCGGCCATGACAAATGTGAAAAAAACTATTTTCTATTTAGGTAAACTACCCTTTCTGTTCATTATATGGCAACATTTTGTTAAGAAAAGTTGTTTAGAATGATAGTTTATGGCCCTATACAAAATTTCAGAAAGATCTGTCGACTTAGAAAAAACCGTTACATTTTAGATAATTGTATTTAATTTTCATGTAAACTATCCTTTTTGTTTATGATACGGCAGAATTTTATTAAGAAAAGTTGTTCAGAATGAAAAATTATGGCCCTGTACCAAATTTCAAAAAGATATGTCGACTTAGATTAAACCGTTATTTTTTAGATTAAACAAATTGCATTTATTAAAAATGACGGTTTCATCTAAGTCGACAAATATTTCTGAAATTTTGTATAGGGCCACAACTTCTCATTCTGAACAACTTTTCTTAATACAATTTTTCCGTATCATAAACAAAAAAAGTAGTTTACCTGAAAATAAAATACAATTATCTAAAAAATAACGGTATTTTCTAAGTCAACATATCTTTCTGAAATTTTGCATAGGGCCGTAATATATCATTCTCAACAACTTGTCTTAATAAAATTTTTCCGTATCATGAACAAAAAGGGTAGTTTATCTGAAAATAAAATAGTTTTCGCTTCCCTGCCAAGGCCTACTTGTTTTTCAAGAACTGAAAATATTCTTAAAATTCTCTTCAGACCAAGCAGGGCGGGATCCCAAAACATTAAAATGAAATTGTAAAATTTTTTGTCAATTATAACTATAGTGAACTCAATCCGGGGACACACTGTATATATATATTTTGTAGTTAACCACAGTCCACGCACAAACACCTGTGAGTGTTTATGTGGACCTAAATTCTTTGTTTATATTTAACATAAATTTCTATATTTGTTTATAGAAATGTAATTATTCTAAAATAGAAGAAAATAAATTCTATTCTAAATTCTAAAAATAGGACATTATCATCTTTGCTTGAAATGTGATCTTTGTATGTAGTAAAGTTTATACAGAATTTTAAGTACGTTAGAAAGTGATTATTAATCAAGTTTTAAGTTAATGGCACTAATGTGGACAAGGATACATATTGCAATGATTTTGAGCGTCAGCATCAATATTTGATGTGTCCCTTACATACACAAACAAAATACATAGGGGTTATGTATGTTTGTTAATTCAGAAAACACTGTACTTGCATAAACGTTGTATTATTTTAAATAATTTAATACAGATAGGTAACACTGGGAATGTTAATTTGGAGTGCTACTCGATTTACACAGAATTTAAATTATCTTCATTAGAAAGTGATACAGGGTATTGGACTCTCCTAGCGACTTCTTCAATTCAGGGAAAACATAGAAGTCACTCGGCGCTACGTCGGGACTGTATGCCGGGTGATCGAAAATATCCCATTGAAATTGCTCAAGGAGCCTTTGGGT
>CALNHX010012346.1:0-25759 GCA_940337035.1 Agriotes lineatus
TTTTAATAATAAACATTTCTCGATACTATGTACGCATCATTAGATTTCGAAGATAGTTACATAATAAAAAAATCAAATAGAATTAGTCTTATTCCGTTTTTATTTTGGTTCCTTTTGGAATTTAATTTAATAAATGATATTTTTAAACAGGTATTATCTGTAACTTTAGCTAACAATTTTGTCTAAATATCATAATTAGAAAGCCGCGATAGTAAATTATTGCTGTATTTTTACTATGCCAAAAATGATTGATCTTACCATACCAAACACGAGGAACAAGAAAATTGCCATAAGAAGTTTGCGTTGGAGTCGCCCTGCAGAGGGCGCTTGTTTAAAGTTGTTAATTGAAACTTGGCCAGTTTCTATTGGTATACCACCCCTTAAACGCAACGAAACCTGGCAATGATAATAATTAGTCTTCCTTACAATTCAATACACTGGTAAAATAAGAATCAGATGGTAGAAAATATCACGTGACTTTTCTACGTATTCTGGCAGTAATATTTTGGTATTCTTTAAGGTGCCAAAAGTTAATGATATATAAATGAAGTGGTAAAAAGTATGTCATTTTCATTTAATGATGTTCCCTCTGCAGCGCAACTCCGATACAAATTTCTTATAGCCATTATCTTGCTCCTGGTATTCGATATGATAAGATTAACCATATTTGGCATAGTAGAAAATATAGCAGTAATTTAATATTGCAGCTCTTTAGCTATCCGTGATATATAGCGCAAATACCAAATTTTAAAAATTAAAATCTTCCTGATTTTATGCGTGTTTGACTTTGTAACGTAAAAAGCTTCTATTTATTCTCCTGAACTTCAAATTCAAAAGTGTCAAAAATAAGGAATTAAATGTTAAAATAACAAAATAAAACACAAATAACATACGAAGAAAATAACAAGAATATAAAACAAAATTCGCTTGTTTGAGACAAAGCAATAATAGGCAAAATTTAAGTTTGTAAGATATTTACCGTGTATTTTTCGTCAACGGTAAAAGTTTAAGCAATATGCAAAATTAAAGTTGTCAGGTGTAAGGCTAGCCACCTACCCGGCCTAAGGGCAAAGAAGGCTTATAGAATCACTTTGTGGTTAAAATAGGCCACTAACCTATAATAAAAGGAAGGAGAAGATATATTCATTTTCAATTTTCATAAATAACTATATGTAAATAAAAATTATAGTTACTGTAGTTAGAAACATAAAAATATGATCCATTTATAATGCAACTTGCGCTTAAAAAATGTATTCAATTTAATGTAATCATCTTCATCCTCATTTTCAACATCTTTGTTGCTATATTTATCTACACTGCTATTTTGTTTAAGTTTCTATTGCAATAATCTTTGCTGAAAGCTGATGGTATGTAATTTTTATAATAATTAAATAAATCGGTCAAAGATATCACACCTAATTTTGTAGTTTTTAATTATCAAATGTGTCCTGATTAAAATTTCTGGGTTCGTGTTTACGTTAGTATAATAAAACAGTAGTACGCCCTTTTATCTAATAAACCACTGATCTTTTTGATTAGAATTGGCTAGCTCAAATTAAAATCGCATGAAACTCGAAATCTCAAGACTTTAGGTTCGTATTTACGTTAAATTTTAAAACTGGCTGTAACGCCACTGGAATTGAATGCATACGAAACACAGCGATGGTGCTGCGCAATCTGTCAAAAATCTACTAGCCCAAACAACTTCAAAATCAGTGTTGCCGTTCTAGTACAATTGTACTAGATCTAGTACAATTTTAGTTAAATCGCTTGCTAGTACTCCTTTCATAAAATTAGACAATATCTAGTACAATTTTTGTTGATTTAGTAATTATTATTCTTCCGCCGGTTCTGCACACTTAATTACATTTAATTATCATTCTGTTTGACATTTCATTCACATTTGCAAATATAAGAATTTTTGTCGGTACTTTCCCTGACATGATCAGTGTACTTGGTGTGCAAGTTCATATATAATATACGACTAGATATACAGAATTCGCTAAATCTGAAAATTACATCGTAGGTTCTCTGTGTTTTTTCACGATTTTGCGTTAAAAAAAGTGGTACTAACGATCTGTAACTTACGTATAAGATATTTTATATTCCATTATTAATAAATTTTGGGGTTATTTTTAGGTGGATATGTGTATTAAATAACTTTTAATAAATAAAAGGTTTATTACAACATTATAAATAATTATAACCTCTAATATTTTATTGTTATTCTAACTTGTACTCAGCGTACAATTTATGCTTTGGTAAAACTACTCATGAGCTTTTCATCATCTGTGATCGGTGAAGTGTATAACACTATAAAGACGGTTCATTAAAATCAATGTTTGTAGAAGCAATTTTACTAGAAAACCCTCCTACAAGTATATAAAAACTCTCCTACAAGTATATACATGAAACTCAGCTGAAGTTCTCTATAAAAATAACCCTATTATCGTTAATTTGAGTTACCATAATTAAGTACAATCTAGTACAATTATTGTGAATATTACAGTACAATTCAAAATTTACTATCGGCAACACTGTTCAAAATGTGCCAAGCTGGCGTGTGATTGCGTTAAAACTATAATTAATTGAGCAGATTAGATGGTAAGATTTGAATTACTCGCCTATCAACGGCTTATTTGAATTCCTTTGTTTTACAGCCAAAAACAACGCTTTGCTTGTTTGTTAAGCGTCGGTCGATTCGAATTTGTTTATCTTAACCTCCAAATATTATTTTGGTAATTTCTGGATCAAATATTCCTACTAGACGATATTTAAAACTGGAGAAGGCTTCCTCAGGTCTTGCTTGTTCCACACGATAAGTTTTGTAGCTCTAACACGGATAATAACTTAACAAGTCTAATCTAACCTCAATTCTTAGGATCGGAGAGCTCCTCCACTGCCTGGCGTTAAAACCAGGGCCCCCTTTGGTGCTGATACTGCTGTAATCGCTGCTGCCGGTCCGCTTGGTACTCTGCAACGTCCTCTCACTGCTGTAGCCCTCTCGTTTGCTGCTATCGGAGCCTCGTGGACCTCCTTCGATGAACGCTTGAAGATCGGAAGGCACCACCTCGGTGTAAAATTTAATTTCGGGGAAAACGCTACCTTCACTTCCACAGATACTTTAAATTGTGCTGAACACAATGGTGCACTTTATTACTTCCTTTTACTATAAAGGAAGTATTGGATTCACCCCAAAAATTCGAAATTGAGTTTTCAACGGATCTTCACGTTTTCGAGTCCCCTGATCCCACAAAACATATTTTTTTTCATTGGTCTGTCTGTCTGTCTGTCTGTGTGTGTCTGTCTGTGAACAGAATATCCCAAAAACGAAAAGAGGTATGGCTTTGAAACTTCATATATAAGTTTTGTGTACCATGTAGATGAGACAGCAAGCTTTTGAAAAAAATCGCATAACCGGAATTAGGTGTTTACTCTTGTGATTTTTCAGTTTTTTTCGATTTTTTCAAAAACGGCTCTAACGATTTTTTTTAAACTTTACATTTTTAATGTGTATTGATGTTAGATAGGTGATTTTCCAGTTGAATACTTCTAAAGTGGGCTCTTTTGTTTTTTTTCTATTTTTTTTATTAACCCCTATTTTAAATAAAACACCCGGTATATTATTACATTTTTGAATTCACCTTAAAATTCTAGAGAAAATTTGTCTCTTCAACTAACACTCGATTTTGTACCGTTTTTGTAGAATTTGTAATTTTTGAAAATTTTTAACAAATACTTAAAAATTAAAAATCAAATTTTTGGCTAATTATAAGATCACTGTAAAAGGAAGTTGTGTGAGTGTATCCCACTAGATTTTTTTATGTATAAAAATTGGAAGTATAAGATTTCTTTTAATAAAGTTGGAGCCAAATTCAATCAAACTTTCAATAATTTATTCATTTGTCTCCATCTCCAGGTCGTTACAAACAAAACACTGCCTATCAATTCAAATACAGGAAATAGACCTAATTCAAATAAGCAATCTCTAAAAACTAAATTTGGTTTTTAATACAATATTTACAAAACCTTAATCCTACAATAATTGTTCTTTCAATCTCGGTTTTTACATGGTTTTATAGTGTCACTGTATTTTTAATTGCCTTTAATTGTTCATTCCGACACTGCACTGATTATTTTCAATTAGCGCCAAAACTGTTCCATTTCCTGACTGCTTGCATTTCTTCACTTTTTAAACCTGTGTCCTTTTCTTGTAACTCTTCTAATCTTCTTGTAGCATGTACTCCTGGCCAAGTTTTTATGCTCTATTGCACAGCTCTTTTAATAATGATTCTTCTGCTCTTACCTCTTGTTTAAAATGCTCAATATTATGTTCATTTTGTTATATGACTTTAATTCTACGCCTCATATGGCTGTACACATTTTGAAACCTTCTTTGCCAGCATTATTTTAAATGACTTAAGCTTTTACTTTGCCCAAACTGTTTTATAATTAGCTACGTTCATTGAAGATACCAAACTATGAAATTTGAGCTTCATTTCTAGCCTGCTAATACAATTCATACCGATGCTAATGGCAATTTTTGCCAATGTGAGTTCGGATTGACAATTTTCATTAAAATTTACAGATGTGTGATTTACTTCAACTCTGTGCTTTTTGTAATTTGTTTTTTTAAATATTCTGCTTAGCTAGCAGAGCCGAATGTAGGGCTAAATATCATTTCACTGTATACCGCCAAAAAGTCGGCATAATATGGGGAAATTTTTTATTTCTGATTTAAAAAAAAACGTTTTGCGTCAATAATTTGTGCTTGTCTAAGATCCTATTTAGCCCATATCATATATACCGAGTGATTTTTACTTATTTCAAAATTGTCAAAATTGAAAAAGTGCTATTTTTTGAGTTATTTTTAGCTAACTGAACAATCTCAAGGCCAGAAAACCATATTTATTTTAACTTTAGCTAAACATTAATTTAAATTTTTTTAAATATTTTTCAAAATTTCACATACCAAGACTTAATATTAAAATTCATTTTTTTAATGTGAAGACTTTAAAGATTTATAATTGGAAAAAATAATACAAAATGTTAATTAGTTCTTCAGATTTTTTATTATCTACCGAGAAGTAGTATGTTTGCATAGGCAAGGCGCTTTTTTGGAGAAATATTTTTTAATTCTAATTAATATCTATTTAAATGGCTTCTAGAAACTTTAATCTAGCCCTATTAATAATACCATAAACAACTATTTGAGACGGAAAATTAAATTTCTAACATTTTCTGTGTTGATTTTTTTTCTATAAAAGATTTTAAATAGCATTTACAAGCATTTATATGTGCACCAAGTTTTTGTTAAAAACTTAAACTTACAATAATGAAAGTTGGCGAAATTGAAAAAGAAACAACAAACTAATAAAAAAGGTAGAGAACAAAAGAATTGTGCTAAAAGGAGAACATGTTCTCATTAAAACAGACCTATTGGCAACCCTACGCAAAATATTATTTTCTCTAACTAATAGTTCTTTAATTTTTTAAAGATGTTCATCCTGCTTGATCTAAAATATGCCTATTTTCATCAAGGGTAAAAACCTCGGCTATACTCCTTAAGGTTTAAAAACAGATCTGTGGCTTTCAAGTTATGCCAGATATTAACCCACCATCCTCTTTGTTTGGGTAGTAGAGAAAGAGGATGGTGGGATAATAACTTTCCGTCGCAACTTGCAGATCTGTTTTTACACCTTAGCGAGTATATATTGATAAGGTTATAGCTCCACGTTATTTGCCTATAAGTTTATGTTTGTAATTAAATATTAATCAATTTAATTGCTCTATTTATTTATTTTGAATATTTAAAATTATTTCTGCTAGCTTCTGTAGATGCACTTGACTGAAAATCAGAGTGGATTAATTTTATCTAGATTGCTTATTCTGAAATTTGATGTTCCTATTTTAATCATGACAATTCTAAACTTCTGTCAAATATTACATAAAAAATAGTTTTTGAAATTTCAATCACAAATACTTCATCGTTACATTGGTTATTTGACAATCTCAAATAGTAAGCACTCCCTTAATTAAATTTATTCACTTTAATCTTTATTTTATTTCAGTTCCTCTATAATACCTGAATACATTTATCTTTTATTGAACTTAGCACTCTTTTTTGATTAAACCAATTCGTCCAACTCTGCAACCGATCACACCACCACTGCTCCACTCAAAATCACGGTGAATGCCTCAACTGATAACCAAACTACCAAAACCGTCCAGAATCAGGATCTGTATTAACTCAGGAAACTAGTTTGCCCCAAGAATCAGCCTACACAGCCCCATCACAGCACAGATCCAAACAGACCCCAGTTATAATTGTTTTTCTTTAATATTCAATTCAAATTACTCCTTTGAAGTACGTTACAGCTCAGCCCCAAAAATCCTGATCAGAGACAAGCTACCAGACCTCACTTGACAAGCCCCATTAACTTTTCCAACGACTTCCTTGCGATTTGCTTGCCTTGTAAATTGTTTATTGTAATCCAATTCAAGCGATGCAAAACGCCAAATGTAATCCCACAATAAACTTAATTCAGTATTTTTTTCTTTTATTTGCTTTTGTAGATTAGAACTGCTTTAGTTTAGTATTCTCACCATATTCTTTATCTTCCTCCATTTTAGTCTGCTCATCTTCTTACTTTTAACATTTCATTTTATTTCTTGTACACCATGCGAATTTTATCATTCACTGAAACCCTTTTATACACCAAACATATTTAAACTTTTTTAAAAGGAATTATTTATTAATTTCTTATTATACAAATCGGTTACATCTTTTCGTTAAAAATTTTATATATCAATAAAAAAAAACTCCTTAACGATCTAGCTTATTTTTCAATCCAACACACTATAAAAGCTTTATTATTTGATTAACACCCACTATGTTCAATAATCTCTCTCGAAAAGTATTTCTCATCAATTTCCAATTTCATTTTAGATATTAAATTAAGTTAGAAGAATCCTTCTGTTTCACAATCAGCTTCATTTTATTAAATTATAAATTCTATTTCTTTCTTTACTAAATGCATCTTAATAACTTTAATATCCAATTCATATCTAAATTGATCTTTATAATTTTTAATTACTATTATCTTTATTAATCGGATTTTTTTTACCCTTGCACCAATATCATAACAATATGCAACATCTGCAGATTTGAAGATATTTTCAAAGTTGTTTTTTTTTCACGATTGCAATGCTTCCTTCTCCTAAAGCAGGGAAACTAGAAGTACACATTATTATGTAGCCAACAGAACATACTCGTACTATAAAGAAACACATATTAATGGGTTTATCTTGATCGGTGTTGTAAGAGACTATTTACTAAATTAATTTGAGTATCCTTAAGAGCTTTATTACCGCACTCGGTACGGTTTTCATAAAACGAAGAATACGTTGAACCAGAATTTATTGATGAAGATAAAATATTGAACAATACACGTTTGCTTATGGCACTTAACGAAACTAATTTGATTGCCACAAAGCTCGGCTCACCACTTCGTTCTGGCAATGAAACTAGTTTCGTTAGATGCTCATAACCAAACGTTGTGTGTGTCGTTAATATCTACAATCTTCATCATTTTTGTACTACTTACCAAATCAATTTGAATATCGTTAAGAGCTTTATTACCGCACTCAGTGCAGCAATGGATATTACCACACTGAGTGCGGTACCGCATTGTTTTTATAAAACAAAGAATAAATTAAACTAGAATTTATTGGTGAAGATAAAATATTCAACAATGCGTTTGCTTATGGCACTTAATGATACTCGTTTCGTTAAGATGCGTATAATTAAACTTGTATCGTTAATATCTATAACATAACAAAACAGAAACAGAAATAAAATAATAAGAATTAAGAAGTAATATTAATGTCACTTATAGGATCTTGAAAATGTGCCCAACTATTACCTCACCTTAAAAGTTTAATTTACTAATATTCATTTCAGATACAAATTTTTCTTGTTTCTATGCCGCAAATTCTGAAATGTGTTTCAAATCAAAATTTGTAATTAGTTTTAATTTAGAAAATGATAATTCTCATGGAATATAAGGTGAAGATTGACGTAATTAATTAGCATTTTTAGGATAAAAAAATTAGTATTAATTTTTTTTTAATTGCCCGCTTATTTAGTACGAACAAATCTTCTTTTCTAGCCATTCTAGCAATTTTGGCACCCCTAGACGGGGGGCTACTGGATATCTAATCACGGGCCTGATAATGTTTATCCGGTGAGACTTTGTAGGTAGGCGGGACCTAGCCAGCAGTGTATTAGGGGTAGCTTGTCACTAAGCGTAATTAATATAATCCGCTTGCCTGGTGTAATTCTGCCCGCCGTCTATACCAATCACCGGCGAGCATTTGGTTCCCTATCCGGACTATCGCTGCAAAATCTCGGCGGTTAAACTGTATGTATGTATGTATTATCGTTAAACTCATTTTACCTTGCCGTGTAGAGGCTGGTGCTTTATGTGCCTGCATCTGGCGGTACAATGCTCAACTTGCCCCGGATTCGGGATACAAAGTTGGAGCGCGCCTTTTGTGCTTGCACAGTAACCATTGTTAAACTGTATGTTACAAAAATAATTGTGGCAGAAATAAAGCACTAGATACCGTAATAGGTACAACACTTTGTAGGGAGTTTTCGACATACAGCTAATAGCAAAACGAATATTATTAAAAAATTCTCGTATTCGTTGCATTAAAACCATTTACAGGTTGCCAAATATTACAGTATAATTGTTGTTGTACCAATTGTCTTAGACACCAACTGCTATAGTCATTTGGGCGAAATCCTACTTGCTGCAACTAAGGATTTCTAACCCTAGCAACGAATCTTTAACATGAAAGACATCGTAGTAAGATGGGACCTACAGTTTTGCACGTTTTCCAAAAGATAATATTGACTTGAGTCATTCATCGGATTTCTTTTATTTTTAAAAACTTTAACGGTAACGGGGGTCAAACTCGCTACCTTTTATCAAAAGTTAGAATGTTTAACCGCTGATCGCCGCTATATTATACTCCTGATTACGATATTTATAAAATTAGTTGATTCTTGTCTTTATTAATTAGGCTCTAGGGAAATATAATATATAAACTTGGATTCGATCTTATTTTAAGGGTGGCCCTTCGTAGAACGAAACACTGCAGCATTTGCAGGAGAGAATGACATTTCTCCCTTAGGGTATTTGTAGCTTGCCGTCCTCAATAGTATATTACGCAACAAGTTTAGAAAAGTTATGTTTTACTCAACAAGTATGGCTGGTTTGAGTACGAATTCGACATACACATTTTAACAATTTCGTTAATACTTAATCTATGTATTAATTTGAAATTCAAGTTAGACGTTAATAAATACAAACAAAGAAAGTGCGTTTTATAAAAATCGCCATTAAGGTTGAAATGAAACCCTCTACAGGCATTTGTAGTTTTTTCCATGTCATTCTGTAACTGCACTTATCTCCTAAAGAATTATCTTTAATTAATGACCCATAAATAAGAGTTCATGTCTGGTGATTGGACGGGTAATTAGAAAGTACAGTGCCCAGTTCATGAGTCTTTTACAGGTAAAGGACATACCAGAATATTAAGGATTAAGAATACAGGGTGTCTCAGAAAGAAATTCACTTTTAAAAACGCCATAACTTCTTTATTTTTAACTTATTTACATAGATAATTATAACAATTGAAAAAAGAATCTTTGCAAATTAAGTACGAAAAATTACAACGGTTGGATGTTGCCCCTGACGGCGTATGCACTCTTCCAAACGTACCCTTTTGTTGCTCCTCAACTTCATGGACTCGTAAGATTCAATGACAAAGCGTGGTTCCAGCAGGATGGAGCTACTAGTATACGACAGCTATTACTTTAAAAACCGTAAGAGAGCTTTTTCCAGAAAGATTAATTTCTCAAAGAAGAAACATTAACTATCCCCCAAGAAGTCCTGACTTGACTCCGCTGGATTTTTTTTATGGGGTTATCTTAAGAGCAGGGTGTATACTGTATAATAATCCACGTGGAAATTTACAACATCTTAAGGACCATATTCGGGAAGAAATCAATGCCGGTGGAACTTTGTCAATGCATAATAGCACACGAAAGGGTGCGTTTGGAGTAGTGCATACGCCGTCAGGGACAACATCTAACCGATGTAATTTTTCGTACTTAATTTTCAAAGATTCTTTTTTCTTTTTTTATAACTATCTATGTAAATAAGTTAAAAATAAAGAAGTTATGGCGTTTTTATAAGTGAATTTCTTTCTGAGACACCCTGTACTATTATATGTTATTAACTATGCAATCATTTCAGGATAAAGCCAATCCAGCCAAGCCAACTCAATCACGGTTCATTGATTTTCAAATATCGAGACCTGCATCTCCTGTACTGGATCTGTCATATTTTTTCTACGCGTGCAGTTCCAAAGAAATCATTGACAGATTGGATCACTACTTGAAACTGTACCACAACAGTTTATCGACATATTTACAACAGCTTGGGTGCGATCCCAACAAGTTATTTCCGTACACAGCCCTGCAGCAACACTGGAAACTGTATGCAAAGTACGGCTTAATGATGGCAATACAAGTTATGTATGTTATGTATACTGAAACAAATGAAGTAGTTGTTTTGTCAGATGCCTTTGAGTCCGGCAAAACACTTTCAGATGCTCTCGATTATAAAATTTCTAACATTGATAAGTACCACGATAGAATCAGGTATCTTATACTGCATTTTGTAAAAAACAAGTTTATGTGATTTTTGAACGTTGTTAAAGTTTTTTTTGTTTTCTTTATTAATATGCATTATATAATTAGATAATTAGGTAAAGCATAGTAGATAAGATGTATTACAATTATAGATGTTAACTCTTGCTAATAACATATAAGTATTTTAGGATTTTTTATATGTTGTTTTACGCGTATGTGTTACAGAAATTTGTTATAAAATAGAAGTTCAAAGTTACAGGTTCCTGAAAGTGTTTAGTTGATTAAATTGCACTTTAATTCAATCGGAAATGTTATAATGTAAGTATGAAATTTAAAAAAATGTAATCCTTGTCATTGTAGGTAGTATTGTTAATTACTTAAGTATAATTGTAATTGTCTGAAAATGTTTAAAGTTGCATACTCTGCAACTACTGTCAAACTAAAGCATATTACCATATATGTAAACCTTTTATAGATTTTATTATTTTGTTGGTGTTGATTGTTTTAATTAATATACAAAGAACTTTTTTATAATTTTATTATTTTTATTAATTGCAATTAATAAATTTTATGTACGATTGCATTATAAAGTACTGTTTATGACATAGTTTCACGACAGTAAAGTAGCTCTTCATAGTACTAATAAAATACAGTTGACTAGTACCTTTAGGTCAGCTGTCATTGTAAAACTAAAAGCTCGTCAATGACGTCAATATCCATAAAGGCACTCTAATGATTTTTTTTTCTGTCATAGAATTTTTTTTTAAGAACTTCATTTGTGTACAATCTGCCCTTGATGAGGGCAATAAGTAATATATATGGTTAAAGTGAACTTATGACAGTCTAAGCTGCCTTACAAGAGTCTTGTGGAAAAGGGTACCAGCGAACCCTCTCCATATAGAAGTTTCTTAGGTAAAGAACAATTACTATAACGGTTTTGACATAATAAGTGTTATACAGGATTAATCAAATCGAGTCGGCAAATCTAAAGGTTTAAATCTTTTTATCCTTCTTGTTCCGTCGTTTTCAAGCATTAAAGTATGAACGAGTTCGTTTGGATGAGCACTAAGTCTGTCTTTGTACTTTTTTGCGTAGTTTTGTATTTCGTTTTTCACTGTCAGAATACTCAGATCACTCAGTATAACTCTATTAGGCACGTACCACGGCGCGTTAACAATCACACGAAGCACTTTATTTTGGGCGTTCCAAGATCTCCACGTAGGACTTGCTCGCTGTTCCCCATAGGGATATTCCGTATGTCCATATGGGCTGGAGGGTGACTTTATAAACTAGCAGTTTATTATTTAGTGACAGCTTAGAGCTTCTTCCAATTAGCCAGTAGAGTTTGCTAAGTTTGAGTCACAGTTGTTTGCGCTTGTTAAAGATGTGCGTTCTCCAATTCAGTTTTCGATCCAGATGGAGGCCAAGGTATTTAACAGTTTCGGTGTGTTTCAGTTGCTGGCCATTAAGAGATACCGATGGACAGTTACTCCTTTTCATCGTGAAAGTAATATGGTGAGATTTAGATTCATTACCTTGAATTCTCTAGAGTTTGAGCCATTGTTGGATTTTGTTTAGATGAGTTTGTAAGTATCTGAATGCATGTTTAAGGTTGAACATGGGATGCTAGTACTGCTATGTCGTCAGCGAAGGTTGCTGTATTGGTTCGTCGCGACGTTGGGAAATCAGCTGTGTACAGCAAGTAAAGTAAAGGGCCCAAAACACTGCCTTGAGGCACTCCAGAGAAAATCGGTTGAAGATAGGTAGCTTCGTCTTTATATTTAATGAAGAACTGTCTCTCAGTCAGGTAGGACTTGATGATAACGTATATTTGGTGGGGGAATATTATTTCAATTTGTAACATAATCCTTGATGCCAGACCTTATCGAATGCCAGCGAGGAGTCTAGGAATGCAGCAGAGCAGAATCTATTGCCTTCAAAAAATGCGGGGAGTCTCGTGCGAACAGCGATAGAACGCGGACGTGACTTTAAATTTAAGTGCTTTGAACTACTCAGTGATTAAACAAATACTGGTATTTTTCAACAGTCACTACTAATAGAATTTGTGAAAACAGCATAAGTCGGTTCTCCTAAAAGCGGGCGGCCCTTGGTCGCCCAAGAAGCGGCAATTCTACTATGTCTCCAGGTCCTTTGGCTGATCCAAAACTTATTATCCGAGGCTCTAAAGTTACACCAATGGAGATAACCGAAAGTAATCACAACTCCAACAACAAGCGTACCCTGACCCCAACCGATTGCGATCCAAACAAGAAATATTTACTTGAAGCCGATAAATTAATCGAAGGTAACAAATATTTTATACTTAATGCGGAACAGCAAGAAAATTTCTCCCACAAAAATGATAAAGTAAACTCCAGCACCGAAATAAATGCGGTAACAAAGCAAAATGTTCCACCAATTTTTTTACATAATGCTAATAATTTTAATGCAGTAGTACAAGATATTAAAGAGGTAATAAAAAATGAAAACTTTACAATAATCAATAAAGGCGAATATTTGAAAATAAATTTAACTGATCTCAATGATTTCCGTTCTTTAACAAAATATTACGATGAAGCAAAGGAAGTACGTTATCACACTTATCGTAACCCAGAAACAAATAATGAATCAGTAATACTAAGAGGTCTCCCCGTCCTTATAACCGTTGATGAAATTTCTAATGCACTAAAAACAAAAAACATAGAAGTTATAAAAGTAACTCGATTATTGAACAAAGACAAAAAGCCAATGCCACTGTGCGCCGTAGAGGTGAAAAAATCTAAACAATATAATGAAATATTTAAAATTGAAAGGCTACTACACTGTGTTGTTAGAGTAGAACCAAGACGAAAACCAAAAGCAATATCTCAATGCACTCGTTGCCAAAGGGTGGGTCACACAAAAAACTACTGTCGACTACAACCCAGATGCGTGAAATGTTTAGGATCACATTTGTACTCAGAATGCACAAAAAGTCAAGAAGAAGCACCGAAATGTGTAAACTGTGGAGGTGGCCATACAGCGAATTATAGAGGGTGTAACTACTTTAAACAAGCTACACAACCCAAATTAAGACAACCAGTTTATAGCAACATTTCGTATCAAGCTAACATCAACCACTTACAAGTACAAAACAATGCTTCAAACACAAATAGTAATCAAAACAGATCATATAAAGACGCACTACTTAACGAAGGAAACTCGACTGATGCAAAAACTTCCCAATCTACGATACTTTCACAATTACTACAAGCACTTTTAAACATAATCACTCCACATATGGACCAAATCAAAACATTTCTAATAAATTTAATTCCAACTTTACTTACCAATGGCTCAAACAAATAAATATTTACAAGGCATACATAACTTGGTTATCACAAATTGGAACGCCAATGGTATATTAGCAGAAAAAACATTAGTAGCTAACTTTTTAGTACGACATAATGTTGATATAATGTGCGTGAGTGAAACTCACTTAAGTGAAAAAATGAAAATAAAGTTTGCAGGTTACAAAATCTTCCGGAAAGACCGTATTGCAGATCACGCCTCAGGTGGTGTTGCAATAATAATCAAGAATAAAATCAAAGCGAACCCAATCGACACACCTCAACTAGAAAACCTGGAAGCTGTTTCTATTAACTTGGAATTAAAACAAGAACAAAGTATAATTGTTACATGTGTGTATAAACAACCAAATAGAAAATTATTGGAAAACGACATAACGGCACTATTTAGCACTAATAAACCCACCATAGCTATTGGAGACTTCAATAGCAAAAACACGATCTGGGGTTGTAGAGCCAACAATCCCAGTGGAATAAAATTGTATTCATACATCACAAAACATGCCATCCAGATTTCAACACCTCCTGAATACACTTACCACCCAACGCGAGTTAATCAGCGCCCCGACATCCTGGATATAATACTATTTAAAAAAGTTCATCGGCCAATATATCAGTCTGTTCTACCTGAACTTGACTCGGACCACTTACCAGTGATAATAACATTTGATAAAGCAGTTGAATATACGGAACCATATCCTCGTCTTATTACTGGAAAAATAAACTGGGATGTTTTCAAAGAATATCTAGAAGATGTGTTAAAATGCCCCACAGTGTTAAACTCAAAACAAGAAATTGATAAAGCAATTGAACAATTAAACAGTTGTATCGAGGAGTCAGTGCACAGAGCGATAACAGTACAAGGTAAAGCCAGGAATCGAAATTTCTTATCACCGCCACAAAAAATACTGACCCTAATCAAACAGAAACACGCCTTACGAAGAAACTGGCAAAATACAAGAGACCCATTAACTAAACAACAACTAAATCGAATAATGAGAGAAGTAAAACAGGAATTGGACCAGCATCGTATTAATAATTACAGGCGATACATCAACGAACTTCAACCACGGGATCCCACAATGTGGTTAGCAACAAAGAGACTACTGAGACAACCGCAGACAATTTCAGCAATAGTAAACAACAACACAACGTACGTAACGGATGAAGAAAAGAGCGAAGTGTTTGCAACTCACTTAGAAAATGTATTTACAACTCAAACCTCAAATGCAAATGCCACATTTAATGAAACCATACACAATGACACATCAGAATTAATTCCCCCAAATACAGGTCTTATCAATCCTACAACTTCTCGAGAAATATACGGATATGTCCAGAAGCTACGAACACGAAAAGCACCTGGACATGATCGTATTCCAAATATACTACTAAAAAACCTACCTAAAAAGTGTTTCGCATACTTAGCGTCTACATACAACGCCTGCCTACGAACAGGTTACTTCCCAGATACATGGAAACACGCTCATATAATAATGATCCATAAACCAGGAAAGAACTCTAAAGATCCAACGGGTTACCGGCCAATTAGTCTGCTGCCATCTCTTTCAAAAATATTGGAAAAGGTCATACACCATCGCCTGACTAAATTTATGAACGACAATAGACTACTTCCATCTTTTCAATATGGGTTTAGAGAAAATCACTCAACCTCTTATCAGCTTTCTCGTATTGCAGAACTAATTGAAAAAGGTTTTGAAGACAAGAAACACACCACAGTGATGTTTCTTGATATAGCGCAGGCGTTCGATAAGGTCTGGACAGAAGGGTTAACTTACAAATTACTGAAGCTAAACATGCCGGATTATCTTTTTCTCATTTTAAGATCATTTCTCACGGAAAGAACTTTCGCCGTAAGAATAAATGCTAAGTTATCAGCAACCAAAAAAATAAATGCCGGTGTTCCCCAGGGATCGATACTTGGTCCAATCTTGTTCAATTTATACGTACATGACCTGCCAGAACTAGATAATACAACAGTAGCTATGTATGCAGATGACACGGCACTAATTACACAAGCCTATGATATCAATATCTGCCAGCAAAACTTACAAGAAAGTGTAAACATCATACTCGACTGGTTCCAACACTGGCGAGTCACCCTAAATCCTGGAAAGTGCGAAACAAAAATTTTTACGTTACGTAGACCAAGTAATCCCTCTAATATCAAAATAAACAACCAAGAGATAGAATGGAATCCACCTGATAATGCAGTAAAATAATAATAATAATTTATTTCCACTTAATAAATTACTACACCACTAACATAATTTAATTATTTAAAGAAATCAAAATTTATTGTAATAATAAGTGGAAACCACAGGGATCCAGTTCAGTTACTACAAAGCAGTTTCTGATCTTCCACCAAACCCCTGATAGCAATTAGCTTACTATAAAGACGCAAGAACAACACAGTAGCACAATAACATTAATTATATCTACACTTACAAAAATTTAAAAACTAAAAAAAAAAATGAGCTGTTGTAGGAACCGGCTAATTATCAATGATGCACAAAAGAAAATAAATAGTATCAAGAATGAAGCAAATCAGTAAACTGACTATCAAGCAAAACCTGGCGAAATCTATTTTTAAACAATCCAAGAGGAAGTGTTTTAAGAGAATGTGGCACAGCAGTATAGATCTTAAAGATATTATACGAAAAACAACCTTTGTACATTGTAGTTCGGTGAATTGGCGGTGTTATTCCACCTTTAAAACGTAAATTCAATTGATGTACATCTGTACGAAAAGTTATTTTATTATACAAGTATATGGGCTGTTTTTCTGTAATAATTCTGTGATACAGGCAAGCAGCACTCAGCAGTCTCCTGTTTTCCATGTTAAGCCACTGTATGTCTTTTAATTTATGCGAAACGTGGTTATATTTTTTTATGCCAAAAATTAAACGTATGCAAGAATTTTGCACCCTTTGAATTCTGGAAGAAGTGTCTTTGGTAATACAAGGACCGTAAATTTGCGAACAATAATTAAAATGACTTAAAACTAAAGAATCACACAACTGAGCTTTAAGATTTTGTGGAAGATAATAGCGATGCGGATAAATTAACTTTAAATTTAGGTAAGCCCGTTTAATATAATTGTTCACAAGAGAATTATATCTAAAGCTATTATTCACCATTATTCCAAGGTTTTTTGATTCTTCTCTAATTGGAATTACTTGTTCATCAATATTTAAACTTACTAGAGTCTTTAAATCCCCCACTTTTTGTTTGTTACCGAAGAGTACGACTACCGATTTGAGAGGATTAAGGAGTAAACTGTGTTGGGATGAAATTTTGAAAATAGAGTCTAAATCAACTTGTATATCATTTAAAGCTTGTAAAACCCTTTCAGACTCGAATGAGTAGTATAACTGCGTGTCGTCAGCGTACATATGCACCATACAAGTCTTAACGACGCTATGAAAAGCGTGAGTATAAATTGAAAATAGTAAAGGGCCTAGTATGGAGCCTTGTGGCACTCCCCTAGATAGTGTTCTGTACGCCGATGACTCGTTCACCAACTTGACACTCTGGAGTCTGTCAGAAAGGTAACTTCGAAGTAAATCAATAGCACTAGTTGAGAAGCCTATATATTTTAGAATATCGAGCAAAATGTTGTGACTTAAAGTATCGAAAGCTTTACTGAAATCTAAGAGGATTAATATCGAGAGTTGGTTTCGATCATTAGCAGTCATTAAGTCATCAGTGACGTTCAGTAATGCAGTTGAACAACTATAGCCAGCCCTAAAACCTGATTGATTATCAGGCAAGATATTATTTTCATTTAGATAACCACGAACCTGAACATTTATTACCTTTTCCAAAATTTTCGAGAAAACCGGAAGGATACTTATAGGCCGTAAGTCTTTGTATATTTTAGGATTGGCGCTTTTTGGTATGGGAGTAATAACTGCCTTTTTCCACAATTTTGGGAAAGTATTATTAAGTAAACAACAATTAATTATATGTGTTAAGTAAGGCAAAATAGTGGGACAGAAAAGCTTTATGATCTTAATATTAATGTTATCACACCCAGAAGCGTTAGTTTTAATTTCACTAATAAATTTTGCAACTGTGGATACATCTACTGGAATAAATTTAAATTCAGAAGTAACACTAGGTTTATTAGTATAAAATTTGGAAACATCAGCATTATTACCATGTATAGTAGGGATACTATCAATAAAATAGTCATTAATCGCAGTTGCATTCTGAAGATCAGGAGGCAATTCATAATTTTTATTGTCATTCACTACTTTCATCTGTTTGAGCATATTCCAATTTTCTTTAGAATTATTTGATTTAATCTTATATTCAAAATATGCTTTTTTTTCTAATTTAATCGTTTTTGTAGCTAGATTGCGCAACAATTTATAGTAATCCCAACTAGAAGGCGACTTGAATTTTTTAAATTTAACATACGCTTTGTCTCTAAGTTTCATTAGAAACTTTGTGTTTTCACTTAACCAAGGAGAACTAACTTTATTAAAATTTGTGATGGTTTTCATAGGAGCATGTTTGTCAATTAGGGTTGTAATATTGTTATTAAGAAAAGAAATTTTTGAATCCATATCATCAATATAAAATATGTTTTGCCACGCAATTCGTACAACATCATTAAGAAACGCATTCATATTGAAGTTTTTAAAAGATCTAGTAGTTTTATGATACACGCTGTTTTGTCTTACTTGTAATGATAATTCACAGAAAATAGTTTCATGATCAGAAAATATTGGCCCAGTAACTCCTGAGTTCATAACAATACTAGTATTAGATACAATAATGTGATCTAAGAGTGATCTCCCAAATCTTGTCGGTTCCTCGATAATTTGTGTAAGACCCAAAGACTCCAGCATATTTGTATAGTATATACAATCAGGTGAAGTAGATGCCATGATATTTATATTCAAGTCCCCAAAACAAATAAGATTATCAGTAGCGAGAGACAACTGAGTGCATGACTGCTCAAATGTATCACAGAACAATTTATAATTTTGATTGGGTGGTTTATATACAACCCCCACAGCGAGTACTAATTTATTAATTTTAAGCGTTAACCATAGTTGTTCGATAAATGAATTGCTTATATCAACTACAGAATAATTAAGATGATTTTTTAAATAAATGCATACACCACCGCCTCTTTCAGCACGATCATGTCGTATTACATTATAACCACGGATATTAATAAAATCGTCACTTACTTGATTATCTAGCCAGGTTTCGCTAACAGCCAGAATATCATAATTAGTTCCACTTAAAAAAAGTTTCACATCGTGCAATTTCGGTATCAAAGATCTGACATTAATATGTGCAAAACGTAAAGGGATTGCGTTCATTAAGGATACAGATAAAAAATTATATATAAATAAATAAAAATGCGTATTGACAAATGTCGGCTCCCACAACAAACAAACAAGAAAAGCAATGTGAAATGTTAAACAATATTGTAACTGTAATTGTTAACAATGTTATAAGTATAATACAAATATGAAAATAAATTTAGATAATTACTTAACCAAAGTAAGAATTTAAAGTTTATTAGATGGCTGGTATTCACTATCAAGCGCGCAAGCTGCTCTGTAAAATACTAGATAAGCAGCTCATCCAGACCATTGCATGTACTGATAATGTGAACATTCCTCTTTATTTTCGCAAAAACTTTTCCATTGTTAGTCCATACTGAGTTATATCCTAATTTATTTGCAGCGTATTTTAATAACTCCAACCGTTTTCGAGTAAGATCCTCCCGAATAACCAACTTAGTACCTTTTAATTTGCGTTTGCTTTGGAAAACGCGCTGTTTTACACTACGCTGCACGAACTTAACAATAATTGGTTTACAGTTACCTTCTTTACTTTTTAACCGATGGCACACATCAATTGCTTGGTTATGTAAATCGATGTTAAGCTTTTCCTTACAAAATTTTGTGACCACTTGCTCGGTGTCTTCGTTTGGAGTCTCTGGTATGCCAAAGATCCGCAGACTGTTTTTTCGGGTATATTGCTCATATTCATCGAACAGGACTTCAGAGGAAGATTTGGCGGCACTCAATTGTTCTTCTAAATTGGTAATTTTCCCCTCCAAATCCTTAATAGTAGCTGTTAAGGATTCATCGATCACAGCCTTAAGTTCAGCTCTAAGTTTAACCATAAACACGTCACTTTCTATTAACTTATCAGCGATTTTTTGGGCTAGAGCGTCGGTATTATCTTCGCTTTCGTTCTTAGTACGGTTTCTTGTCTCCATTTTAATACAATTAAATTTCTCGAACTGCACAAACGTATAATTTTATATAGGCAGACAGAGCGCTTGTATGCGTGTTGCTAGCTCCGCGACCACATTAATTCTTCTTCTTTTCCAATATTTTTGAAAGAGATGGCAGCAGACTAATTGGCCGGTAACCCGTTGGATCTTTAGAGTTCTTTCCTGGTTTATGGATCATTATTATATGAGCGTGTTTCCATGTATCTGGGAAGTAACCTGTTCGTAGGCAGGCGTTGTATGTAGACGCTAAGTATGCGAAACACTTTTTAGGTAGGTTTTTTAGTAGTATATTTGGAATACGATCATGTCCAGGTGCTTTTCGTGTTCGTAGCTTCTGGACATATCCGTATATTTCTCGAGAAGTTGTAGGATTGATAAGACCTGTATTTGGGGGAATTAATTCTGATGTGTCATTGTGTATGGTTTCATTAAATGTGGCATTTGCATTTGAGGTTTGAGTTGTAAATACATTTTCTAAGTGAGTTGCAAACACTTCGCTCTTTTCTTCATCCGTTACGTACGTTGTGTTGTTGTTTACTATTGCTGAAATTGTCTGCGGTTGTCTCAGTAGTCTCTTTGTTGCTAACCACATTGTGGGATCCCGTGGTTGAAGTTCGTTGATGTATCGCCTGTAATTATTAATACGATGCTGGTCCAATTCCTGTTTTACTTCTCTCATTATTCGATTTAGTTGTTGTTTAGTTAATGGGTCTCTTGTATTTTGCCAGTTTCTTCGTAAGGCGTGTTTCTGTTTGATTAGGGTCAGTATTTTTTGTGGCGGTGATAAGAAATTTCGATTCCTGGCTTTACCTTGTACTGTTATCGCTCTGTGCACTGACTCCTCGATACAACTGTTTAATTGTTCAATTGCTTTATCAATTTCTTGTTTTGAGTTTAACACTGTGGGGCATTTTAACACATCTTCTAGATATTCTTTGAAAACATCCCAGTTTATTTTTCCAGTAATAAGACGAGGATATGGTTCCGTATATTCAACTGCTTTATCAAATGTTATTATCACTGGTAAGTGGTCCGAGTCAAGTTCAGGTAGAACAGACTGATATATTGGCCGATGAACTTTTTTAAATAGTATTATATCCAGGATGTCGGGGCGCTGATTAACTCGCGTTGGGTGGTAAGTGTATTCAGGAGGTGTTGAAATCTGGATGGCATGTTTTGTGATGTATGAATACAATTTTATTCCACTGGGATTGTTGGCTCTACAACCCCAGATCGTGTTTTTGCTATTGAAGTCTCCAATAGCTATGGTGGGTTTATTAGTGCTAAATAGTGCCGTTATGTCGTTTTCCAATAATTTTCTATTTGGTTGTTTATACACACATGTAACAATTATACTTTGTTCTTGTTTTAATTCCAAGTTAATAGAAACAGCTTCCAGGTTTTCTAGTTGAGGTGTGTCGATTGGGTTCGCTTTGATTTTATTCTTGATTATTATTGCAACACCACCTGAGGCGTGATCTGCAATACGGTCTTTCCGGAAGATTTTGTAACCTGCAAACTTTATTTTCATTTTTTCACTTAAGTGAGTTTCACTCACGCACATTATATCAACATTATGTCGTACTAAAAAGTTAGCTACTAATGTTTTTTCTGCTAATATACCATTGGCGTTCCAATTTGTGATAACCAAGTTATGTATGCCTTGTAAATATTTATTTGTTTGAGCCATTGGTAAGTAAAGTTGGAATTAAATTTATTAGAAATGTTTTGATTTGGTCCATATGTGGAGTGATTATGTTTAAAAGTGCTTGTAGTAATTGTGAAAGTATCGTAGATTGGGAAGTTTTTGCATCAGTCGAGTTTCCTTCGTTAAGTAGTGCGTCTTTATATGATCTGTTTTGATTACTATTTGTGTTTGAAGCATTGTTTTGTACTTGTAAGTGGTTGATGTTAGCTTGATACGAAATGTTGCTATAAACTGGTTGTCTTAATTTGGGTTGTGTAGCTTGTTTAAAGTAGTTACACCCTCTATAATTCGCTGTATGGCCACCTCCACAGTTTACACATTTCGGTGCTTCTTCTTGACTTTTTGTGCATTCTGAGTACAAATGTGATCCTAAACATTTCACGCATCTGGGTTGTAGTCGACAGTAGTTTTTTGTGTGACCCACCCTTTGGCAACGAGTGCATTGAGATATTGCTTTTGGTTTTCGTCTTGGTTCTACTCTAACAACACAGTGTAGTAGCCTTTCAATTTTAAATATTTCATTATATTGTTTAGATTTTTTCACCTCTACGGCGCACAGTGGCATTGGCTTTTTGTCTTTGTTCAATAATCGAGTTACTTTTATAACTTCTATGTTTTTTGTTTTTAGTGCATTAGAAATTTCATCAACGGTTATAAGGACGGGGAGACCTCTTAGTATTACTGATTCATTATTTGTTTCTGGGTTACGATAAGTGTGATAACGTACTTCCTTTGCTTCATCGTAATATTTTGTTAAAGAACGGAAATCATTGAGATCAGTTAAATTTATTTTCAAATATTCGCCTTTATTGATTATTGTAAAGTTTTCATTTTTTATTACCTCTTTAATATCTTGTACTACTGCATTAAAATTATTAGCATTATGTAAAAAAATTGGTGGAACATTTTGCTTTGTTACCGCATTTATTTCGGTGCTGGAGTTTACTTTATCATTTTTGTGGGAGAAATTTTCTTGCTGTTCCGCATTAAGTATAAAATATTTGTTACCTTCGATTAATTTATCGGCTTCAAGTAAATATTTCTTGTTTGGATCGCAATCGGTTGGGGTCAGGGTACGCTTGTTGTTGGAGTTGTGATTACTTTCGGTTATCTCCATTGGTGTAACTTTAGAGCCTCGGATAATAAGTTTTGGATCAGCCAAAGGACCTGGAGACATAGTAGAATTGCCGCTTCTTGGGCGACCAAGGGCCGCCCGCTTTTAGGAGAACCGACTTATGCTGTTTTCACAAATTCTATTAGTAGTGACTGTTGAAAAATACCAGTATTTGTTTAATCACTGAGTAGTTCAAAGCACTTAAATTTAAAGTCACGTCCGCGTTCTATCGCTGTTCGCACGAGACTCCCCGCATTTTTTGAAGGCAATAGATTCTGCTCTGCTGCATTCCTAGACTCCTCGCTGGCATTCGATAAGGTCTGGCATCAAGGATTATGTTACAAATTGAAATAATATTCCCCCACCAAATATACGTTATCATCAAGTCCTACCTGACTGAGAGACAGTTCTTCATTAAATATAAAGACGAAGCTACCTATCTTCAACCGATTTTCTCTGGAGTGCCTCAAGGCAGTGTTTTGGGCCCTTTACTTTACTTGCTGTACACAGCTGATTTCCCAACGTCGCGACGAACCAATACAGCAACCTTCGCTGACGACATAGCAGTACTAGCATCCCATGTTCAACCTTAAACATGCATTCAGATACTTACAAACTCATCTAAACAAAATCCAACAATGGCTCAAACTCTAGAGAATTCAAGGTAATGAATCTAAATCTCACCATATTACTTTCACGATGAAAAGGAGTAACTGTCCATCGGTATCTCTTAATGGCCAGCAACTGAAACACACCGAAACTGTTAAATACCTTGGCCTCCATCTGGATCGAAAACTGAATTGGAGAACGCACATCTTTAACAAGCGCAAACAACTGTGACTCAAACTTAGCAAACTCTACTGGCTAATTGGAAGAAGCTCTAAGCTGTCACTAAATAATAAACTGCTAGTTTATAAAGTCACCCTCCAGCCCATATGGACATACGGAATATCCCTATGGGGAACAGCGAGCAAGTCCTACGTGGAGATCTTGGAACGCCCAAAATAAAGTGCTTCGTGTGATTGTTAACGCGCCGTGGTACGTGCCTAATAGAGTTATACTGAGTGATCTGAGTATTCTGACAGTGAAAAACGAAATACAAAACTACGCAAAAAAGTACAAAGACAGACTTAGTGCTCATCCAAACGAACTCGTTCATACTTTAATGCTTGAAAACGACGGAACAAGAAGGATAAAAAGATTTAAACCTTTAGATTTGCCGACTCGATTTGATTAATCCTGTATAACACTTATTATGTCAAAACCGTTATAGTAATTGTTCTTTACCTAAGAAACTTCTATATGGAGAGGGTTCGCTGGTACCCTTTTCCACAAGACTCTTGTAAGGCAGCTTAGACTGTCATAAGTTCACTTTAACCATATATATTACTTATTGCCCTCATCAAGGGCAGATTGTACACAAATGAAGTTCTTAAAAAAAAATTCTATGACAGAAAAAAAAATCATTAGAGTGCCTTTATGGATATTGACGTCATTGACGAGCTTTTAGTTTTACAATGACAGCTGACCTAAAGGTACTAGTCAACTGTATTTTATTAGTACTATGAAGAGCTACTTTACTGTCGTGAAACTATGTCATAAACAGTACTTTATAATGCAATCGTACATAAAATTTATTAATTGCAATTAATAAAAATAATAAAATTATAAAAAAGTTCTTTGTATATTAATTAAAACAATCAACACCAACAAAATAATAAAATCTATAAAAGGTTTACATATATGGTAATATGCTTTAGTTTGACAGTAGTTGCAGAGTATGCAACTTTAAACATTTTCAGACAATTACAATTATACTTAAGTAATTAACAATACTACCTACAATGACAAGGATTACATTTTTTTAAATTTCATACTTACATTATAACATTTCCGATTGAATTAAAGTGCAATTTAATCAACTAAACACTTTCAGGAACCTGTAACTTTGAACTTCTATTTTATAACAAATTTCTGTAACACATACGCGTAAAACAACATATAAAAAATCCTAAAATACTTATATGTTATTAGCAAGAGTTAACATCTATAATTGTAATACATCTTATCTACTATGCTTTACCTAATTATCTAATTATATAATGCATATTAATAAAGAAAACAAAAAAAACTTTAACAACGTTCAAAAATCACATAAACTTGTTTTTTACAAAATGCAGTATAAGATACCTGATTCTATCGTGGTACTTATCAATGTTAGAAATTTTATAATCGAGAGCATCTGAAAGTGTTTTGCCGGACTCAAAGGCATCTGACAAAACAACTACTTCATTTGTTTCAGTATACATAACATACATAACTTGTATTGCCATCATTAAGCCGTACTTTGCATACAGTTTCCAGTGTTGCTGCAGGGCTGTGTACGGAAATAACTTGTTGGGATCGCACCCAAGCTGTTGTAAATATGTCGATAAACTGTTGTGGTACAGTTTCAAGTAGTGATCCAATCTGTCAATGATTTCTTTGGAACTGCACGCGTAGAAAAAATATGACAGATCCAGTACAGGAGATGCAGGTCTCGATATTTGAAAATCAATGAACCGTGATTGAG
>CALNHX010012347.1:0-25750 GCA_940337035.1 Agriotes lineatus
TCCTGGACATTTAACGAAAGAATCATAAAAAAATTGAAGCCTTTGAAATGTGGTTATACCGGAGAATATTGCGGATATTATGGAAAAACCGTGTAATAAATATTAAAGTTCTGGAGAGAATGAAACGAAGTAAAGAGATCATGGACAACATCAAGATACGCAAACTCCAATACATCGGACATATAATGAGGAATGAGAATAAGTACACCCTACTACAATCTATTATACAAGGCAAGCTATATGGCAAACGTGGACCAGGACGCAGAAGAGTATTTTGGTTGCAAAACCTAAAGGAATAGAATAGAATAGAATGAATAGAATAGAATATATTTCATTTCATAGAAAACAAATGTTTTACAAATACAAAAACAAAAATCTATAAATAAAATATAAGTTTGCAAATTTACATTTGTGTATTACCTACCCACTAAATTGATTTTAGTATGCACGATGGATTCACTAAGAATCTGTGTGTGCACACTACTACCATTTGAAATTAATAATGAGGTCTTAAAATTATGACATATACTTTTTTAACATTATGTAGGAATTATTTACAATAAATAAAAAAATTAATAGAAACTCTCCAATAATATTAATACCAATTGAAAGAAATCGTATTTTCTATTATCCAACTATTTAGCTTGTTTTTTATCCTGATATATGGTTTATTTCTAAGATCTGATGGCAAACCATTATAAAGCTTTGGGCCAATGTAGTACACATGTCTTTGTGTGGCGGAGTACGTTAAAGATGGCAGTGTAAAATTTTGTCGAGCAGCATTTCTGGTATTCAGCTGATGTTGTATGTCATTTTTATAATAAGGCGTTTTGATCATGAATCTTATTACTGATTTTATATATAATTGTTCCAGAGTAAGTAATTTACTTTCTTTAAATATCAACTCCGATGAATACCTTTTGCTCTTAAAAAACATAATTTTTATAATATATTTTTGGGCTACAATAAGAGATGACACATAGGTCTTACGAGCACTACCCCACACAATCAATCCATAATTAAGCAAAGACTCAATAAGCGAACAGTAGACCATTTTAAGTGTTCTTCGTTGCAAAATATGTCTTAATTCATAAAATTTATAAATTAGTTTTCTAACTTTGTTTGTAACATAGTCAATGTGTTGTTTCCAGTTTAAATTTTCATCAATAAGAACACCTAAATATTTTAAGGACTGTTTTCGTTTAATATTATCTTTACAACTACAAGAGTTAGTGTCTAGAGCACAGCTATTACTATGAATTTTTAATTTCTGGATATTTGGAAGGGTCCTCTGAGTTAATCCGAAGGTCAAAAAACAAGTTTTATCAATATTTAAGGATAGTAAACTATCATCCAGCCATCTTTTAATTTTCGTCATAGCTTTTTCTGCCTTGTCAATAACAGAATTCCAGGTAGGACTGTTCACTATTACAACAGTATCATCTGCAAAACAAAAGACCTTTCCATCATCCAAAGCTGACAAGATACCATTTATATAGATGTTGAACAACAAAGGACCAAGTACTGTACCCTGCGGCACACCAAAATCCATCTGAAGAGGCTCGCTCATTATATTCCCAATTCGTACACGTTGTGTTCTTTCAGATAGATAGGATTTAAATAGCTCATTTGCAAGTCCTCTTATACCGATATCATGTAACCTCTCCAGAAGGACTCCATGTGCCACAGTGTCAAATGCCTTGGTCAAGTCCAGAAATATTCCTATGACCTTTAACCCTGCATCCAGTCCTTTCAAAATTTGTTCAGTCACTCTACACAAAGCATGCTCAGTACTGACACCCCCCCGAAAAGCATACTGATTTATGGACAATAAGTGGTATTTTTCTAGGAATATGTCAACTTTATGTTTAATACATTTTTCTATTATTTTACTAACTGTACTCATGAGTGCAATTGGTCTATAGTTATTGGTTAATTTTTTATTGCCTTGTTTATGAAGTGGAATAATAATGGCTTTTTTAAGTATAGAGGGATAGGTGCCTGTACAGAAAATGCGATTTATAATGTGTTCCAAAGGTTTTATCAAATGCTGATGATTATCCTTTATCATCTTTGATGTGATGCCATCCTCTCCGCAACTCGTGCCATTTTTAAGTGTTTTTATTTGATTAATTATTTCTGTACTAGTAATAGGAGTAAAATAGAACGATCTTACATTAACATTTGTTCGACAAAAGGGCCTTTGATCACAAGTGGATTTTATATTTTCTGCCAACTTCCTGCCAATATCAATAAAATACTGATTAAATTCATTAGCTATTAAATTTTTGTTAGTAAGTTCAATGTTGTTTTTAACAATTATACTTTTTATTTCTTGACCACTACCTTGATCATTTGTTGCCTCCTTTATGACATTCCATGTTTTTTTTGAGTCGGTTAAATTTTGTTCTAGTTTTGTTTTATAATACCCATATTTACTCTTTTTTATTAATTTTGTTAAAATGTTTCTATATTGTTTAGGAGTTATCTAGAATTGCAACCAATAAAGTGAAGATAGCCGTGTTGATCGCAAACATACGAAATCGGATAAGCACCTGAACAAGAAGAAGAAGAAGATTTTTTCTTCTGTTAAAACATGCTGAAGTTGTGTTACATCCAGTTAAAGTATGTACAGAAAGAACATGCTCACTACAATTGGGATGCGCAAATTACAGGCTTTTAGAAGAAGATATTTTTTTATTTTCTTTATCTTTGGCAGGTTTAAAACCATATATATCTTTATCAGGAGAAAATAAATCTGTAGTAAAGTAATAGGTCTATATTCTCTGATACTACGACTATGTTTTTATTTGATGCATTGAGAGCTGTTGTAACTATTAACCGATCAGCATCACTTTCAGCTTGAGAGCAGAGATATTATTTGCAGCTAAAGTTTCTTTTAAAAAATCAATAAAACGACATAGACATTTGCTAGATTTTTTTCTTGATACAACTTTAAAAACCTGTCTCTTTCAAATCGAATATCTGGTGCAGTTTTCATTTTTAGACGTCGGTCTCTTTCAGCAGATTTTATTCTATGTTTCTGATAATCGACAAAAACAGTTGCTTTTTTCCATAATTACGTACAATAATAGTATATTATTTTATACGGAGGAGAAATATGACTTTTCATGGCGCGCCTTAGTTTACCCGCCGAACGGTAGTGAGGCGGGTAATAGAAGGCAAGCCATGAAAAGTCACTTCTCCTCCACATAAAATATGCTATTTTTTCTTCAAACGTTTTAAACTGTGTATTATAAAGCTGTTTTTTGTGTTTTTGATACTCAGCTCTGGGTTTAATTTATGCATACAATAAATGTTTAAGTAGCCGTGATTAATAAATGCGAGTAGTTTCGATTGTTATATAAAAAATCTGGTGTGATACACTCACACAACTTCCTTTTACAGTGATCTTATAATTAGTCAAAAATGTAATTTTTAATTTTTAAGCATTTATCAAAAATTTTCAAAAATTACGAATTCTACAAAAACGGTACAAAATAGAGCGTTAGTTGAAGAGACAAATTTTCTCTAAAATCTTAAGCAGAATTCAAAAATGTAATAATATACCGGGTGTTCTATTTAAAATAGGAGTTAATAAAAAAAATAGAAAAAAAAAACAAAAGAAACCCACTTTAGAAGTATTCAACTGGAAAATCACCTATCTCACGTCAATGCACATTAAAAATGTAATAAAAATATAAAGTTTGAAAAAAATCGTTAGAGCCGTTTTTGAAAAAATCGAAAAAAACTGAAAAATCACAAGAGTAAACACCTACTTCCGGTTATGCGATTTTCTTCAAAAGCTTGCTGTCTCATCTACATAGTACACAAAACTTATATATGAAGTTTCAACGCCATACCTCTTTTCGTTTTTGAGATATTCTGTTCACAGACAGACACACAGACAGACAGACAGACACACAGACAGACACACAGACCAATGAAAAAAAATATGTTTTTTGGGATCAGGGGACTCTAAAACGTGAAGATCTGTTGAAAACTCAATTTCGAATTTTTGGGGTGAATCCAATACTTCCTTTATCGTAAAAGGAAGTAAAAACGTTTTGGCAGATATAAATTGTTTAGTGTTGCTGTCAGTTGTCACCGGCCAGTTTTTGAAATGCTATCGAGCTTGTCGGTAGAAATTGAGACTGCGGCAAATGAAGCCGTCTTATCTCTTGGACCCACAAAATCAGGTGAGAAATATTGTGCCGCATACGATCATTTTAAAGAGTGGTGCAATTCAAAGAATGTAACTAAATTTGAAGAAAATGTGCTTCTAGCATATTTCAACACAATGGCTAAGGAGAAAAAATGGAAATCATCGACCATGTGGTTGCGATATTCCATGATCAAATCGCAACTAATAATTAAACATGGAATGGATATAAATAAATATTTAAAGTTACGCGCGTTCTTGAAAAAAGCAAACGAAGGGTACTCTGCAAAAAAATCTAGAATTTTTTCGAAGGAGCAGTTTGAAACTTTTTTATTTGAAGCGGAAGATGATTTGTATTTAGGATTAAAGGTAATACTTACGTTTTAGGTAACTTTAATTTTGTGGTTTAAATATGTAATTTCCTTAGATTGTTTTATTAATTGGAGTAACTGGACCCTGCAGATGTGATGAAATGTTAAAAATGAAAACTACAGACATAGAGGACATGGGGAATGTTATTTTGATTAAAATTCCTGACAGTAAGACTAGAAAAGTTCGATCGTTCACAATAATTGGAGAAAATTACCTCAAAATTTATCGAAAATATGCAGCGTTAAGACCAAAAGACATGCCAGAAGTTAGATTCTTTTTAAAATATCAAAGTGGAAAATGCTATAGAAGTGTAATGGGAATACATAGTATTAGCAGTGTTCCTAGAAAGGTTGCAACTTTCTTAAAATTAAGTAATTCAATGGAATACACAGGCCATTGTTTAAGACGTACTTCTGCTACACTATTAATTGATGGAGGAGGTAATATTGAATCGCTAAAGCGTCACGGGGGTTGGAAGTCAAGTAGTGTAGCAGAAGGATATATAGAGGAGTCACTGCGAAATAAAAATGATAATGCAAGTAAAATATTGAATGAAGTGATAACACCTAGTGTCAGCAAGACAAATTTGATTGAACCATCAACATCTTATTTGATTACAGAAAATTTAACTTCGTCTGCACAGACTTCTGCAGTACAGCATGGTTTTAATTTTCAAAATGCAACATTGACAAATTGCACGTTTAATATTAGTTTGACAAAAATAAAATGACGTTTAAATTTATATGTTTCATTGTTGTTGTGTTTGTTTGTTTATTTGGTGTGTTATTATTTTAACGTTTTCATGGAAACACTTTTCCCTCCATGGCAGGAAAAGGAAAAGTAAAACTGCCGCCGGCGGAGAAGTTGCATTTCTCCGCAGTTAGCTCAGTCAAATTATGACCTAATTATTTGACGTTTGAAGAAAAAATTAATATATCTAAAATTACACCATACTGTTGAACAAGTTGCCATTTGTTTTTATGTAATAACATTCCTCCGTCCGTCACAAACAGAAAAATCTATTAATTCAGTAATATCTTTTGGAAATTGTACAAAAAGGTCGTAGAAAACACATTACTAGGCGTTGGAATTTATACGTATGTATTCGTATGTTATATTTAAATCTATTTAATCTATTTAAATTTGAGTTAATTTAACAATTTAGAATTTTATTTGTATAGAATGGTTATTAAATAATAATAATCATAATCGTACAGAATAAAAATTAACCTTTTAATGCTATATTTATAATTACTGTATAATTCAGAAATGAAGCTATTTTGCCGCTTTAAAGACGTTATTTTTCATTTTTAATAATTTTTAACATAAAATTTGAGATCAGCGACCCAAAAAACCCTATATGTATAGATAAGAAATAAAATTCGAATAAAAAAATCGGGAGTGTGCTCCCCTAGACTTTCTCGCATTCGCCTTGTTTTCTAGCAAATTTGAAAAGTTTATTGCAATGTATATACATACTGCGATAAAATTACATTTTCAGGTAACCACTACCTGTTTAGGTAAAGTGCCACTTTAGGTTAACCTATCATACTGAAATTTTATATCTGGGAGTTTTTCTCAATAATAAATGTATGTGCAAAATTTCGTGCAAATACCTTAAAGAAAACTGGTACTTTACTTGAATGGATACCGCTACCTGTTTAGGTAAAATGCCACTTCCGGTTAACCGATCATGCTGAAATGTAATATCTGGTAGTTTTTCTACATAACAAATGTATGATCAAAATTTTTTTCAAATATCTCGAAGCAAACTAGTACTTTACTTGAATAGGTACCGCTACCTGTTTAGGTAAAGTGCCACTTCCGGTTAACCGATTTCGCTCAAAATTTGACAGGAATCTACAAATTTTGAATAATGACTATGTACATAATTTCAAGGGTCTAGCTTATTTCGTTTTTAAGTTATCGTGTTCACACACACACACACACACGCACACACGCACACACATACACACACACAGACATAATTTGAAAAATGGTTTTTTCGGACTCTAGGAGGTCTAAAACGTCAAGATTCGTCAAAATCTCGAAGTCGATTTTTTTGACGATTACAATACTTTCTCTATACTACCGTATGCGAGAAAGTAAAAAATACCATTTTTTACCATCTTAGATCCGCCATTTTGTGTTTTAGTTGAGTTTTAATGTCAAATTCGTAATCAGTGACCCCAAAAACCCCTAGACATCTAATAAAATAAAAAAAGAAAATAAAAATTAGACCTTTGACGCCATTTTGTACACGCCATTTTTGTTTTTAGACCAATTTTGAGGCTAGATTCGTAATCTGTGAACCCAAAAACCTTATGTTATCAAATGTCAGGCAATGATTTAAATAAATAAAGAAGTTATATTTTTTTAAAATTAAGAATATATATTAAAAAACATTATTTGTTAATAACAATTGAGAAAATAAAAAGCACACCTTCTCACCTATGGGGAACTTTTTTATAAACTTTTTCCAAAATAATAAAAAAAAAATTTCAAAATCGGTTTTGAGTCAACGAAGTTAGAACTTTTTTCCTTTAGTAAATGGACTATTAATAATAATCAGACATTTTGATGTACGGACTACGTGACTACGTCTAACAGGGCGAATAGTAAGCGGCACTTAAGCACAGGTCACACCATATATTTATACTACATGTATAATACATACCTGGGTCACACCATCATTTTGTTTTTGTCAAACACGTTCCGTGACGTCATTAATAATAGAGTACTTTAGAGTAGTAATGGGAAGTTTCGATCAGTGGCGGTGCAAGAGTATCTTGGGTAGAGTCCCTGTATATGGTAAGATAAGAGTCGGGCAAACGCGGTTCAATTTTTGATTGGCTACGATCCACTGCGCATGCGCAGTAATCTAAAATGGAAATTTGAAGGGTGGCTATGGCAATGACAATTAAATGACTTACGTAATATTGTTCGATTCGACGACAAGACAAGTTTTTAGAGGTTATATGTTTACTACACCACCAAAAAACCGCTCGTAACTTACTCAATCCGATCTATCTACTGCAAAATCAGCTGACCACCAATCGGTAAACGGTAGATACCTACCAGTGTAGTTTTCGTAAATGCATTAAGTTTGCCATTTATTGACAATGTCAAACTGACAAGTAATTATTAAATTCATCAAAGTGACACATATTAAGGAAAACAACTCCGGCCTTGAACGCATCATTTATTTTTGGAACACTAATGGCGGCTGACATTTGTGTTTGCCCGACTCTTATATATAACTATATACAGGGACTCTAATCTTGGGCCCCTAAGCAAATATTCAAATGCCCCCCCCCCTTGTAAAAAGCTTTATATACTCAATGAATTGTATATTTATAATTATAGTATACAAAGTAAACGTTTATTAAAAAATCAAATAACATCATGTTATAACCAACAGAAATAGAGTAGTAAATGCCTAACATTTAACACATTTTATAACTTACATATCTAACAAAATATCAATTAAAAATATAAAACTAAATACAATCTTCAAGTTGGTATAGACACAAATACAAAGAAAACTGATGGATGGATAGAAATATGTACCTAGGTAACCCTAGTGAAATAAAATAATATTAAGGTGAAATCCTAAGAACCCACGTCAAAATAGGTAACAAATACCTACTTAGTATTTATTTGTATCATTAATATCATTAATGTAAAACGCAGTAAAAATAAATTGATCAGAAATAAAAAATGTATCTTTCTTGCCTTATTGACAGCAAATTGTTCCACGAGATTTTTATAACAGGATCCCTACTGTAGACGACGCTTTTTGCTCAATTAACAACACCGAACGGTCATGTAGCCTATCTTGGCTCGTAGAATTTCTTAAATAATGTTTTATTGCTTTCAACTTGCTGAATGATATTTCTATTGTGGTTAATGTTACAGGAGAGTCACGAATAAAACCAATGCAGTAATAATCTCGCCAAAATTGCTTTCGAGAACACTATATTTCTGTAGGAATAAACTAGTCAAATCTGGAACACTCATGCTATCATTTAAATCCTCTTTTAGTAAAAAAATAGCGTTCACAAACTGAATGGCGACATTATTATTGAGAACGTCAGAATACTTTTTCTGAAGCAAATCACATCGGACCTGTTCAGCGTATTGCATTTTTAAAACGTTTTTCGGTTCTAAAAATTCAAAATTGTTAGTTTTTCAAAGCTCTCAAATCGAGTCTGATCACTGATGACTGACAACTGAGAGTGGGCACTGAAGTTGCAGTGCTATCAATCTATACCCAAATGAAGTAGCAGATATCGAGATATTTAATAAGCGAATACAGAACTGACCGGGCCCCCCAAAGGGCCTCTAAGAACCCGGGCCCCTAAGCAACGCTTATTCCCGCTTATGCATATCACCGCCACTGGTTTCGATACTTTTGCGGACTCGTTCATTTCAATCCCGTTCCACAAGTGAAACCATAGATAAAGAAATAGTGAAACGAGTCCGTCGGATTCGTTCCTCGGAACGACATCGAAATTGAATGTGCATTTCAGACACCCGGAGTCCTCGGTCATGCCTAGTGCTTACAATACCGGGCCAAAATCGTATTACCGGTATTCGGTATTCAAAATTCTGAATACCGGTATTAACACCGGTACTATGCATACCGTATTTGAGTTCGCTCGATGCTACAGCGCAGTCTGTGAATGCCAGACTCTGATTGGTCCGTGGTGCGCTGAGCAATGCTTGGTCAATGCCTCGTTTTCCTTTATGTAGGTAATTCTGTAGGCAATAAGTAAAATGATTGTTCAATAGATCTAATACCTGCTTTTGTTTACACCCGGACTAGCTCTGATACGTACCTACTGTCAACACCTAATTGCAACTTAAAATTGAGTAACATTCCAAAAATAATATGAACATAATACAATTGAAAACGAAATATAGGTTATAACAAAAATAAATGTTCATAGATCTTTTGAAGTACATCAACACAAACTGCAGCAGCTTTGCAAGAAAATAATATAAGCAGCAACTCCAACAAGTATTAAAAGACGACGAAATTCAAAATAACAAATAAGTATAATTACTTATTTATTGTTTCATACAATTCAGCTTAAGTAGTTTCTGAATAGAATGATTTCTTAACACCAAAACAGGGTAAATCTTGTCTGTTCATCTATAGATAGATAGATATTTATTGGTGCTAATATGCCACAAGTGCACTTATGTAAGTCAAAAAAAAAAGATTACAATAAAATTAAAACTAATAAGAATCATCGGTTCAAATTCAAACATCATTCAAGAAGAAGGACACGAAGTTGGCGACCAATCAGAGCCCGGCATTCCCGGTCCGCGCTGTGGCAACGAGCGAACTCAAATATGCCACCGGTATTACTATTACAAAATTTACTTATTAGATTTTTACCTGCTCATTATGACATCTTTAAAAACAATATCCTAGAAACAAATAAAAATGGATTTTAAAAATTAACATCGACGATAAATAAATAAAGTAGATGAAAAATATAACAAATAATAAATTTTAGAAATATAACAAATTTAAGTTTTTTACGTGTAACTAATAAACTAACTAACAAATAAATTAAAATTGTCCATAAAATATTATTTTTTTTTGTTAAAATGTGCGGACAGTATGGGGATCTCGTTAAACAGTAAGAGATACAAATTTGGTTAAATGGAAAAAGTTGCGTAATTAAAGGACCAACAAAATAGCGCCTAGAAATCCTTGATAGGATTTTCCGTTTTTGAGATATCTTTAAAAAACCGAATTTTTAGATTTTCTATTCTATTTTCTCCTGGCGTTAATATTAAAGTTAGAGCAAAACCTCTTTCAAGCAACTTTTCATTGACTTACAAATTACGTTATCAATTTTTTTATCCGATGTTTCGTATTCGAGCAACCATCATCAACTTCTGTTTTTTCATAAGATCCTTATTTTTTAATGTCACGTTTTAGAAGCCCTTCTTATTGTGAATCCAACAATGTATCACACATTATCATTTAATTACGTTTCGAGTCTTGTTTGATTATCATCAAAAAATTTTTGAATATGGACCAATGTCCTAAAGCATTCCATACGTTGTTTCAGTTTTTGTAATATAAATAAAGAAGTAATGAGTCACACTGGATGTTTTCAATCCTTAATAATCGCGTGTGGTCTTGGAATACAAATAATGTTCAATAGTAAATACGTAATTTTCTGATTGATTTTCTTACTTATAAACAATAACTAAATTAGAAATACAAATCATCGAGTGTGGCCCATTACTTTTTGATTTAAATTACAAAGCTGAATCAAAGTATAAAATGCTCTACGACACAGGTATGTAGCCAAAAAATTCTTGATAATGGTCAAAAAGACTTGAAACGCAATTAAACCATAATGTGCGATACATTACTAAATTCGGAATAAAAAGATTGTTTCAGCTTTGCAATTTAAAGAAAAAAGTAATCAGCCACACTATGTTTTTATTTCTGATTTTAATTATTGTTTATAAGCAAGAAAAATAATCAATAAATTAATTACTTCCTACTGATAATTATTTTTATTCCATGATCATATGGGATTAGTAATGATTAAAAACATGCAGTGTGTCTCAGTACTTCTTTCTTTAAATTACAAAAACTGAAAAAATGTATGAAATGCTTTAAGACTCGGACACAGGTCGGCATCCAAAAATGTATTGATGATGATAAAAAACTAATCGAAATGTAATTAAACCCATACATTGTTCGTACATTGTTCAATTTAGACTAAATAGGCTCCGAAAATTTAACATAAATAAGTATTCTTAAAAAATGAAGTTGATGATGGTTGCTCGAAGACGAAACGTCTGATAAAAAAAATAATTACGTAATATTTAAGTCCATGAAAAGTTGCTATAAATAAGTTTTGTCAGTTTCGCTCTAACTTTAATATTACTCCAGAAAAAAATAGAATTAAAATCCGGAAATTGGGTTTTTAAATATAACTCAAAAACGAAAATCATATCAAGGTTTTCAAGGCGTCATTTTGTTAGTCTTTTAATTACGCAACTTTCTTTCTTTCGATTTAACCAAATTTGTACCTCTTTCTACTATTAACGAGATCCCCATACTGTCCCTCATTTTTATAACTTTCGTGAACTGTCTTGTCAAAATAGTTTATTAACGTCAAATATATTTGAGCCGGGGTCGGTACTCAGTAGTTAAGCATTCTGACTACAGATCTAAGGTCGCGAGTTCGATCCCCGCTTCAGGTGAGGTTTTTAAAAATTTAAAAAATGCGGACGAAAGTCTCTATAGAATGCCATCATTCGGAAATGATGTAAAGTAGTGGGTCACATGTTACTAGAATGTAAAAAAGTTCCCTTGCTAGAGTTGGAACTCCTTAAGTCTTGGTAAAATTCCAAGTAGTACTTTAACCATATGACCACAGCAGCCGGTGTTTAAGGTATCTGGTATTCTGCATGTCTAGACTTTCTCCAGTAGCAAAAAATTTGGCATCAGAGCCAGTGTCATGGCCTGGAATAATATTGACCGCCTTAATCGTACGCCTTCTTAAAATATCGTATACCACCTTCGTAGCCGCTTTCAAAATTTCTTGTGGACTTTCATTTTATGCTTCTGGTGGTTCAAAATCCGAATCCATACTTTCAAACTAGCGAATTCATTTTCGAAAACTCAAACAAAATATGGCATTACTTATACTAAATATCAAATAAGCATTCAGTACTTGGAACTAACTAGTAATCATAACTATGGTCATGATTGGTTGAAACAAAGTCATCATTACAACCATCTGAGAATAAAAGTTGTCAATTTGGCATTAGGTATGAATCCTAAAAATATAAATATAAAACCTAGGTATAATTAGTGGACAAAAAAGGCTACCCTACAATATTTATTTGAGTTATATAGGATAAAACTATTGTAAAATCTGAGCAGCCAAACAAACATATTTTCCTAGTGTAAAACTGAGTTTAAGTTTAGAGCGCCACCTACTGCCTTCTTATTTGAAATGTAGTATAGTATCATGGCCAGCTTCATCCATATCCGCTGAGGCATGGTCATAGCGGAAATTGATGAAGCTGGCTATGATAGTATCTATTATTTGACTTACTTAAACAATAACAGAAACTTGTTTCAATAGTAACGAAAGCAAGGCAGTTTTTGACTTCCTTTTACAATAAAGGAAGTATTGGATTTACCCCAAAAATTGGAAATTGTTTTTCATTGGTCTGTCTGTGTGTGTGTGTCTGTGAACAGAATATGTCAAAAATGAAAAGAGGTATTGCGTTGAAATTTCATATATAAGTTTTGTGCACTATGTAGATGCGACAGCAAGCTTTTGAAGAAAATCGCATAACCGGAAGTAGGTATTTACTCTTGTGATTTTTCAGTTTTTTCGATTTTTCAAAAACGGCTCTAACGATTTTTTTCAAATTTTACATTTTTATTACATTTTTAATGTGTATTGACGTGAGATAGGTGATTTTCCAGTTGAATACTTCTAAAATGGGTTTCTTTTGTTTTTTTTTATTTTTTTTATTAACTTCTGTTTTAAATAGAACACCCGGTATATTATTTTTGAATTCAGCTTAAAATTCTAGAGAAAATTTGTCTCTTGAACTAACGCTCTATTTTGTACCGTTTTTGTAGAATTGGGTAGTTTATTAGAATTTTTGACAAATGCTTAAAAATTTTAAATCAAATGTTTGGCTAATTCTAAGATCACTGTAAAAGGAAGTTGTGTGCGTGTATCACACCAGATTTTTTCAACAAGTTTTGCGCATACAGCAGGGATCAGAAAGAAGAAAACATAGAGATCGACAAAAGCTTTTGCCGATCTCTGATGCCCATTTTGCGATCTTGCACCGAAAAGTGTTAATTTCTGACGAAAAAACTCTCCAGAAACTGTATATTTTCTGGTCGGTCGTAAAAAATTATAAAAACATCGTCATATTTGTATTTGGCGGTATTTTGATTTGTATTTTGTCCGATTCATTCAAAGGTTGGCGATGGGTGATGTTGTTTTTCTTTCAGCAGTTGGTATCACGTACTAACCTGTCTTTCGAGTAGATTCCTGAGGCGTGATTATTCATTCTCCGACGAAATAAAGTATTATTTGTAAAAATACAAATTTGAAAATCGTTAAACATGTCTACCCTAGCGAGCCCTTTATCGGTTGCAGGGACAAGAACATCTGGTGCTCCTGTTCGTACTCAAAATGGTAATGTTTTACAAGTTCAGTGTTGATATATTCTAACCTAACATACAATTCACGTTTTAACACACCTGAATTTTTAAAATCACTTTTTTGCAATTTGAGCGAGTCATATTAAGCATTGATAGTTTCATCTTTCACGTAATTTTTAAAAGTTATGTCACGCATACAAATTGTATTAACATTTACTTATTTCTTTAAATTTCATTTGAATGGGTTTTAGTGATGGCTGCATGTTCAATTGCAAATATCGTCAAAACTTCATTAGGACCCGTCGGTCTTGATAAAATGTTGGTGGATGACATTGGAGATGTAACAGTGACTAATGACGGGGCTACAATTTTACGTTTGTTAGATGTAGAGCACCCAGCAGCCAAAGTTTTGGTCGAATTAGCTCAGTTACAGGATGAAGAAGTTGGAGATGGCACCACTTCGGTTGTTATTATTGCAGCTGAATTGCTTAAAGTATAATTTCATATTGTTAATAAATGTAACGATATTTTAATGTGGTTCTGTTTACAGAATGCTGACGAATTAGTAAAACAAAAGATTCATCCGACTTCCATTATCAGTGGTTATCGCCTTGCTTGTAAGGAGGCATGTAGATATATCCAGGATAACCTTACGATACCTGTTGATGAATTAGGCCGTGAAAGTATTATCAATGTAGCAAAGACATCGATGAGTTCAAAGATTATTGGAGCGTATCCTTTTTCGATCTTGTAAAAAACGAAATTGTAGCTAACACTTTTCAGTACATATATTTTCTTAATGTAAATAGTGACGCCGACTTGTTTTCGAATATGGTGGTAGATGCAGCAAATGCTATAAAAATTACAGATGTTAAAGGAAATCCTTTATATCCCATCAAGGCAGTTAATGTGCTAAAAGCACATGGTAAAAGTGCCAGGGAGAGCATTTTAGTTCAAGGTTATGCGTTGAACTGTACAGTGGCAAGTCAGGCAATGCCAAAGAGGATTGCCAATGCAAAAATAGCGTGTTTGGACTTCTCTCTTCAGAAAGCCAAGATGAAGATGGGCGTTCAGGTAAATAATATCTTATTCCCAAAAGCCAATAATCTATATTGCCTCCATCTAGGTGCTTATTACTGATCCTGAAAAATTGGAAGCAATTCGTGCACGAGAGCTCGACATTACAAAAGAGCGTATTCAAAAAATTTTGTCAACCGGTGTAAATGTTGTACTCTGCACTGGTGGTATTGATGATCTCTGCTTAAAATACTTTGTTGAACATGGTGCCATGGCTGTTCGACGAGTAAAGAAAAATGATCTGAAGCGCATTGCTAAGGCTACTGGAGCTGCTTTTGTAACATCTTTAAGTAACATGGATGGTACGTTATGGGCACAGATTGGAATGTTTAATACTTTACTTATAACTTACATGAAAGCTGTTCTGATCTAAGTCATTAGCAGCTAGCAACATAAATTGATTCAAAAAATTCTAATTTAATGAAACTGGTTAGATTCCAAATGAAAATAAAATTTTTTGCGAAGCATTTTAAAGTGTAACTTACTATAAGTTTGAATGCTGTATTTTAATTCAATTTTCTTCAATCCCGTTTGAAAACGATTCAATAAAGAAAAATTGTGGTATTAGAAAGCGCACCTTGATCGTTAATTTAACAAGTGTTTTGTTAAATTCATTCTACGCATCTTGCCCAAAATTATTTGTAATCTATATACTTGAATTAAGGATTACTAGAAACAACAGCTTAGACCAGCAAAAAAAAAGCTGAAAAATTTAATATTTTCTGCTCTAATGAAGATGACAGAAATGATAAAATTTAAATGTACATTATAGCGGTACTTCGAATGCCGTACAGTTTGATTAATATAACTGAATCTTGTATCTCTTACCATTTACAAGATCCTTTTATTGAGCGTGATGTTCTGAACACTGTACGCTGCAATATTTTTTCCCAAATTATTTTATGACTTCATGACTACAAATGTTGCCTTATAATACTCCAGTAATAATTAATTTATCTTGCAAGTTGATATTTTTGTAGGTATTATTTCAAATAGTTATTAATTTGTTACTATTGTAGGAGAAGAGAGCTTTGAATCTAATATGGTTGGAGAGGCTGCCGAAGTTGTTCAAGAGAAAATAAGTGACGATGAACTTATTTTAATTAAAGGGTTAGTTTCTATGAATTTGCCTTAAAAATTACTATAAAATTTTAATAGTAGTTGTCTCATTAAAAATTGTGTTATTTTATTTTAGGCCAAAAGCAAGAACAGCAGCTTCAATAATTCTTCGTGGTCCCAACGATTTTTATTGTGATGAAATGGAACGTTCTATACATGATGCACTCTGTGTAGTCAAAAGAGTATTAGAATCAAAAAGTCTTGTAACCGGAGGTGGATCAGTTGAAGCAGCTTTGTCCATTTATTTGGAAAATTTTGCTACAACCCTTAGTTCACGTGAACAACTTGCAATAGCAGAGTTTGCACGCAGTTTGTTGGTGATTCCCAAAACGTTGGCCGTCAATGCAGCTCAGGATGCTACCGACTTAGTTGCTAAACTAAGAGCTTACCAGAATTCGAGCCAAACAAAAGTGGATCATGCACACTTGAAATGGATTGGTTTGGATTTAATCGAAGGAACTGTAAGAGATAATAAGAAGGCAGGTGTATTGGAGCCCACTGTTTCTAAAATCAAGTCGCTCAAATTTGCTACCGAGGCAGCAATAACAATTTTGAGAATTGATGACATGATCAAATTGGACCCAGAAGACAAGAAGGGTGGAAAAAGTTATCAGAATGCCATGGAGAGTGGTGAATTATATGATTAATTATTCTAAATTCAAAGTTTGTTTGTAGTTCTAATTTATGCACCTTTAAAACCAGTTAACTTACAGCTTTAGACTAATTTTTTTCTCAGTACATGCTGCATTTGTATTTTAATTGTAAACAAAAGTATTTATAACAATTTTCAGTAAAATTGCAAATATTAATAATTTTGTGTTTTATTATAGCCCTAATAGGTTTGCTTGGTCATTTATTTTTTCTACGACCACTACTAAAAGTAGGCCTTTTAGCGCTAGCTTTTTTCACAAAAAATGGCGTTTTATAATTTAGTTAAAAGTGAAATCAGCTGTTTACTTTTAGCCTGTTAACTTTTAGTTTACTGCTAAAAGTCAACAGCTGGTGTCGAATTTAGAATTCCGAACTGGAAGTGAGGTAAAGTTATTCTAGTTACTTCTTTCGTTAGAGGTCAAGTGTTTTTTAAATAATTAAAGCGTTATGTATTGAATAAAGTCAGATGTGTACTATTATTTATTTAATTTGCACTCAGCCAACAGCCGTTAGGCCAATTACAGGCGTCGCTGTGCAGTTATGAGGACTTCCAACCCCACTAACGACTGTCATGATGTTGTATGACCGCCGGGACCAACTTTTTTCCGTGATAGCCGTACCACGAGGTGCCGAGAGATGCAGCCGTGGAACTCCCATCCAAGTTCTGACCAGAGACAGCGTTGCTTAACTCTGCTGATCGAACGTGGACGCTTGTTCAAGCTACACCACTCGGGATCCTTTGATAACTAACTTTGACAGCTACTAGCTGCAGAAACAGTCACCTGCGTGTCACGGCCATCTCTTTACTATGACATAAATTATAACTGTCAAAAATGCAAACCTTTGTTAAATCGACATTTATGGATTAATAACAGTAAATTTAAGGTCGTAGAAAAATATTGTGTGCAAACTCGTGCTTAAGTGTTTATGCAAGAGACATGTTATGAAATTCGACCTTCAGCTTTGTTTCATAATTTTCATGTCTCGTGCATAAACGTTCACTTTTAGTACTTGTTGCACAAATAGCTATTTTGTGACTGCTTTCTTTTGCATACAAATAATATGTTTATTGAGGATCATTTTTTATTATGCAGTCAGTATGATTACTCCATGTCAAGTGGTCAGTCACAACAACACCAAGAATCTTAACGGACTGCTCAGATTAAGATTATAATGCGTGGAAAGGGAATGTCTGATGTTGAAGTAGGTGAACTGGCAAGGTCGTGCTAAACCTCCTAGGTTTTTAATAGTTTTCAGTGGCAAAACAACAGAAAATCAAAGTGAGAACAAGTGCAGAGAATCATAGGAAATACTAAGGACATGCACAATTGAGGGGAAGCCCGAGACTAGATAAGTACTAACAGTAAACATGTAAATTAGAAACAATTACGGTTAGGTTAGAATAAGAGATAAGAAAGTGCAACGTTTGATAAGAATCGATATTAGGAACACAAAAGTGATATCTATCTTACAATAGCGAAACGAAGCCAGCGGGCCAGCGCCCACCTGGGTTCTTAGACGAGTGCGCCTGGTTGCGTATTTACGTATTACAAGTTTGTCTTTTTCTTATTTTAAAAGCATACGTCCATGGCCTCCTGGATTAATATTAATCCAGGAGGTCGTGCCTACGTTACAGATAATTTATCAAAAACCCAACAGATGGCGCCAAAGTACGTTGACCTCAGAATCACAAAAATTATACAAATGTGGCGGCGCGCGTAGAGACCTCAGTGTCGCATTAATCAAGGAGGCCGTGGCTAAGAGCAGATAACTAGTCGGGCGACGCTAAGCCCGCGAGTAGATAGACAACACACAATACACGTGCAAACACAACGGGTACATACAGGGGAAGATAGTTCCTTGAAATCACTGTTCATCCGGCTTGGAAGGTCCAACTTTCTCCTTTCTTTTATACGATCAGTAGGCCACATAATGGCTGTTGTTCATTACCCTTTGCTGTAAATGCGGTAAAAAATCTCCGCCTCTAGAGCATCGGGTTGTGGAGGGGGGTGTGTCAAAATAGTATGTTTTCTAAGTTTTTTGCAAATATCCCGGAAATCCTTCAGTTTAAAGCTTATTGCACCCTATAAACTGTTAAAGTAGGTTAAATTTCCAACAAAATTGGTCCTATACATTTTTTCGGAGATATGGAGGGGGTAAAATTTAGTTATTCCGTCGGAAATAGTAGAAAAGTTGCTTAACTTATCAAATTATTGGAAATCAGCAATTTTTTTGTTTTCTTTTGTTTTGTTGAAGTGTACTATTACACAGAGGGGAGATGGATTCAATAAAAAAACCCAAAGATTTTGATAATATAAGAAAAAATGTAATGTTTAAAATTCATGTTCCTACTTACCTCTGAAATAGGTATACAATTCGTATCTTAAAGTAAGTATGTAAAGAGTGGTGAAAAGGAAAATAAGAGAAGAAAAGAACATATCCTGGGAGAAGAAGTGTATGGAAATAGATGCAATGATAGGAGGAGCACAATCTACGGAAGTCTGCAGAACTTTAAAGATTATGAAAAAGAATACCACCGAAAGTAGAGTTGAGTGGATCAAAGAAGAAGAATGGGTCAAACACTATGAAGAGTTACTTGTAGAGAAAAGAGAACAATTTACATCACCAGCAAATAAAGATCAATATAATATAAGTCAGACACACATGGAAATAAACCAGAAAAAAGTAGAAAACGCCATAATGCTCTTAAAAAATGGGGGAGCCACGGGGCCAGGAAGAAGACCAGCGGAATTGATAAAATATGGGGGAAGAAAACTGAAAGAACAAATTAAGAAATTGATGAATAAGTGTATACAGCGTTCCACGGTTCCTACACAATGGAAGATATCCTATATAACATCAGTACATATGTAATAGGCAAAAACTTCCATATCAATTTATATCAAATCTGGAATGGTGCTTCACTAATGTGCTTGTTTGTCACATAACTGTTAAAAGCAGAAATTTAAAGGTCAAAATGCAAGTAATTGGTTGGAGATTCAGAGGCTCTGGGCATTTTGGAAAGTATGTATGTACCTGACATTTTCCTAATTACCCAAAATGGTATAAAAGCATACAACGGCCAAGCACAGTTGTCTGTTGGTTCCACGGGCCATTCCAGGTTAGACATGTATTGTAGGTACCTTCTGTAATAATTTGAAAGTTGTTTGTTTCATCGAAATAATAATCTCTGTACTTTGGGAATAATTTGTGTTTAACACATTTATAACTAAAGATAATTTATTACTGTTAAATGGACTTTATGTGCTATTATTGAAACTGGTGTTTATGTTATTTGTGATACGATTATTGTTGGAAAAAGAACCCTACGTCTTCGAGGTGTTACCGTCTAGTGGTTGAATAAGAAAGACGGGTAACACATAAGAAAGGTTCTAGGAGCGATACCAATAACTATAGAGGACTCAGTGTAATGAGCACGATGAGTAAAGTATTTGGGAAAATAATTAAAAATAAATTACAACAAAAGACTCAAAGTAAGATAGGTGAGGAACAAAGTGGATTCACAAAAGGACGATCATGCACTGATAATATTTTTATTCTACACAACTAACAGAGAAAAGAATATCTAAAGGACAAGAAACCCACCTGGCTTTTATCGACTTAGAGAAGGCCTACGATTCAGTTCCCAGGGAGAAATTATGGCGAGCACTGGATACCCTAAACGTAGACGCTCATATGATCAGGATTATAAAAGAACTAAATAATAATAATAAGTCGTACGTAAAAATAGGGCAAAGACCATCAAGACCTATAGAAACAACAAAAGGCTTAAGACAGGGCTGCTGCATATCACCGCTACTCTTCAACATATATTTAGAACATATATTAGAAAAATGGAAAAGAAGCTGTCCCGGTATGGGTGTACCAATAGAGGACAATTGCCTGTTCACACTTAACTTCGCGGATGACCAGATAATTATAGCACAGGACGCTTACGACCTGGAATTCATGCTAAAACAACTGCATAAATACTATCAAGAAATGGGAATGAACATAAATATTAGTAAGACAGAGTACCTAGTCGTTAATTCAGAAGCACAGTTCCAGATTCTAATTGATGACAACAAGGACATCAAACAAGTAAAACAATTTAAATATCTAGGAGTACTGTTTACAAAGAATGGATTGGGCAGAATGGAAATTATAAACAGAATAGAACATGGACGAAAAGTGCTTGGATGGTTAAATGGAATATGGTGGGACAAACACATATCGCGAAAAGTTAAGAAACACATAGGAAAGACAATGGTGGAATCAGTAATGTGTTATGGTAGCGAAGTGTGGCCATTAACAGCAGACTACAAAAGAAAACTTACAGTAACGGAGATGGACTACTTAAGGAGAAGCGCCAGAATATCGCGAATGGAACATATCAGAAATACGGATATAAGAACGATGATGATGGCACAGGACACAGTAGTAGACCGAATAGAGTGAAGAAGTTTAAAATGGTTCGGGCATCTCACGCGAATGGAAGAGGAAAGATGGCCACGTAGAATTTGGCAGTGGAAGCCACCTTGTAGAAGTAAAAGGGGCAGACCAAGATAATCATGGAACGAAGGTGTGAGGAATGCTATGAGAGCCCGTGATCTGGAAGAAGATGCAATACAGACAGACAGATGGCGCTTAGGACTGGGAAGGCGGCGAGAAGCTGTATAAACCCAAATATAAATATAAGTAAGTATGTGACACTAAAAATCCTCATAGGCAGACAGAGAAATGACAAATGACTTGGATGGGTATTCTACTTTCACATCTACGTTGATAGCTGAGCGAGACCTTCGCAGATGTTCCTCAGCTTTTGTATTGAGCTGTTCACTGTAATCATTGAACACGACGGCAGCATTTCCGTAATGGGACAAAACGTAGTCACCAATATTGTTGGCATATCATCTTGAACGTTGCCAAACAACACGATAGGTGCCTTCCATCTACAACATACAATACTCCCTGTGTCATCTCATCATTAGGTAGAGCCGTCCTTTCACAAGGTAGCACTTTCAGCATAGACGATTTGGTGTCTTTCCTCATCAAACCACTTTCATCGAACACTGAGGGAGGATATGTACATACTTCATAGCCAAATATTTTATTTAACTGTTCAGTCATCCTCAAAGTACAAACCATACGGTGAAGCAGCTGCTTGGGATTGACGTGAGTGGTGTTATTTTGGATGTTGACAGACTTTCTTACAGCTGCTAACGATTTGACAGTGTATTTTCTTGTCCAACGGATTTCACTGAATTTCATCCCTTCGATCTCTTGTATTGCAGATAATCCACTATCACGGGCGTCATCACAATTTGTGTTCTAGTCAGCCAGGATACCTGTGGAAAGGAAAGACAGCTGAGGATGTTTTGAAAAAGGATTGAAACCAAGAAATGAAAAGCTGTATGTGCTTAGCATTTCGTTTATGGTTTGCATCACGTAACTCTACGTGTTACTCTGAGGAAGCCAAATCAACAGATGCAAATCTCTCAATTGCTTCGACAATCCTTGGGCTTGCAGACATCGATTTCACCCATGTACCGATCGTTGATGCAGTAATACATCTGCAACCGATCAAACCACCTTTTGTTTTCATCGCTCTCATTAACACTTGTTCAACGGTCATATCGGTCCAAACACCGCACCAAAATTTGCCGCTTCGACAAATAGTGAAAAAACCCTTTGTTACAAATTTTTTAAATTCACCGTCAGTCAGAGTGCTCAAAAGCTGCAAGCAATCCTGCAGGTACAAATGAGTTGCTTTTGCGTAGTTGAGGTGCCCTGTGATATGAAAGAAAAGCAGCATTTGCTGCACGCAGTGGAGATGGAGATAAAAATCCCCGCTTCATTCTGGTTTTATGAACATCTTTATAAGATTCACCATTTCAATAAATTTGATCCACAATTTTTGTGTTCTACCACTCTCCTTGGAATTATTCAGTTGCTCTTCCACAGTTCGTACCAAATTTGTGACTGCAGCCGATCCTACTATCTCATCAGGGCCCATTTCACACGAAATTAATGATGAATAGAGCCTTCAACTCTTCCTTTTGGACGTCTGGATTCTGTGTCTCAATGAAAACCGTCATAAGGGCTTCTTGAGTTAGGAACAGGTCACAGATAACTCTGAAAGCCTTAAAACTAAAATAAAATTGCACAAAAATATCATAGCACTGGATCGCTAGAATACTATAATGAATTTAAACGCCTTAGGAGTCACGTTAAGAAAAAAATCAACACAGCATACACTATATACACTCTTAACGCAGAATAGTCTATAGGTAAGGATCCAAATCAACTCTGGCAGTTCATTCATAATAAGAAAAACGCTACTAGAATACCCGGTACTACATACGACAATATAAAATATTCTACTCCTCAACATATAGTAGATGGTTTTGGACAGGATTTTAAAAGTGTCTATCAACCCTCTCAACATACTGACAATATACATAAGCTTGATCTCTCCTGTTATGATAATCTACCCTGTATCAATCTCATTTCCATTTCTGAAAACGATATCACATTTCCGCCATCAAGAAACTGAAAAACAAACCAACTGCTGGTTTTGACCAAGTGCCTAGCTATATCATCAAAGACTGCACAAACGTTCTTACTTCTCCGCTTTCAATCATCTTCAATTTAATCTTAAAAACGTCAACATTTCCTCAAATCTGGAAAATTGCACGTGTTTGTCCCATCTTTAAGAATGGCGATATTTCCAACGTTACAAACTACAGGCCCATTGCTATTCTCTCTAACTTATCAAAAGTATTTGAAATTATTCTGTACAAACACATATATAGTAGTGTAAAACATGTCATATCATCTTCCCAGCATGAATTCATGGAAGGCCGCTCCACCATTACTAACCTCTGTAGCTTTTCGCAATTTGTTTCTGAACAATTAGATAATCAAGGCCAAATCGATGTTGTTTATACAGATTTATCTAAAGCTTTCGACAGGATAGATCATGGTATTTTACGTCAAAAACTACATAGCATTGGTGTTAGTGACACAAATGTCGCACTATTCAAATCGTATTTACAAAATAGACCACACCGTGTTGTGTATAATGGGTATAGATCTACTCAATATATTCCCACATCCGGAGTGCCCCAGGGCTCTAATCTGGGGTTACTATTCCTCTTATTCATCAATGATCTCAGTTATCAATTGCAGTGTAATGCACTTATGTTCGCTGACGACGTAAAAATATTTTCATCAATTGCAAGTCACCATGATGCTATGAAGCTTCAAACCGACCTTACCATACTTTCCAACCGGTGTAAGAGAAATAAGTTAAATCTAAATGTTAGCAACTGTAAAATTGTTACGTATTCTCGTAAAATTAATCGAATCCTTTTTGACTACACATTAAATTCAGAATTGTTATCTAGACTACACTCAATAAGAGATTTGGGTGTGGTATTTGATGCTGAGTTTAGGTTTGTAAATCATATTAATGAAATTGTGTATTCTGCTTATAAAATGTTAGGTTTTATAGTATGCAGCTGTAAGGAATTTAAAAATATTTCTACTATTATGGCATTATATTTTGCTTTTGTACGTTCAAAATTAGAGTACGCAAGTATCATATGGAATCCAATTTATGAATGTCATATAACGTATATAGAAAATGTACAAAGAAAACTTTTAAAATATTTGTGGTTCAAGGTGTACCTACCATGTCTATCCGCCTAGGAGTTTTGAGCACTTAACCTTACTAAATACATTTAATATTAATTCATGTGAACACAGAAAGGTACGTATCAGTTTGACTTTTCTCTTTAATTTGCTACATAATAAAGTTGAATGTTCATATTTGTTGCAAAAGTTAAACTTTCACGTGCCTTGAATACATTCTAGACAGTCATCGCTGTTCTATTTACCTGGCGCTCGAACTAATATTATATTTAAATCCCCTATCTATACCATGTACAGTAATTATAACCGTATAAGCAGCCAATGTGATATCAATAATTGTACATTACCAAAACTAATAGAATTTATTGGTGAATAGACAAATGTATTTAAGTTATTCGTTATTATATTAAAATAAATATCAAATAAATTATAATTTATGATTAGTTACTAAGTTATACTTACTCTTACTGGTTATCCGTATATTTAATTTTATTGTAGGTCGCACTTTACGTTATTCTCTAATATTGTCTTGTTATTGGCTATGCTGTTAGACAATAAATGCATTATTATTATTAAATAGAACACCCGGTATATTACTACATTTCTGAATTCAGCTTAAAAATTTTGAACCCGGGACCACAGAACACATATCGATTTGGATTTTACCTATACAAGTTCCTAAAAACGTAATTTAGGATTGTGCACGAATCAACTCCTAAAGGTGCGAATTTGGGTTCAGGGGTGAATTATAGAACCTTTCATCTCTCCCATGCTTACTGAATCAGACCGTGGCTTTTGGGCATATGTGTTTTTTAGATCTTTAAAAAGTGGTTAAGGGCCGGTTGCAGAAAGCAATGTTAAGTCTGGTGTTAGCTAACGCGACGTCAAAGTGAACAAAAACGAATCAAATCTCAAATGCTTATGGTAACTAATACATTAGTAAACAAAATTTGATGCGATTTTGTTCACTTTGACACGATGTTAGCTAACACCAGACTTAACATTGCTTTCTGCAACCGGCCCTAAGAGTTTTTTAAAAATTTCTTTCCTAAAGGAGTAAAAATGGGGTAAAGGTAAGAATGAGTTAAAAAATAAAAAGTTATTGCTTTTTTAGCCGCGAGTCCAATGTAGAATAAAATAGGAGGATTTCTGAAATTCCATCCTCCAAGTGATGGAAACGGGTATCGTACTATAATGTATGAATACAACATTTAAAAAGTACATATTTTTTAATTTTATTCTCGAAATACTGAAACTATAGTTTTTTCAAACTATAAAAGGGGAACGACAGTTACATACACATTTCCAGGGGATACGTGATGCATAAAAGAGTTATGGAGAACTTTTTTCGGAAGAATATTGTTTCCCTTTTATCTACAATATTGTTCTGCAGCGTTTTTTAGTTTAGGCATTTAGGGCCGGTTGCAGAAAGCAATGTTAAGTCTCGTGTTAGCTAACATCGCGTCAAAGTGAACAAAATCGCATTAAATTTTGTTTACTAATGTATTAGTTACCATAAAGATTTGATATTT
>CALNHX010012348.1:0-25749 GCA_940337035.1 Agriotes lineatus
AAGTACTTTCATACATTTAATCAGTGCAGTGACATGTGAACAGTTTAAAGCAAATTAACAAACGTGCAGAGACGCAAAGACTTGATTAATTAATTATAAATGTGGACCATAATATTAGAATAAGTATTTGTAAATAAGTTGTAGATTTTAGGCAAAGTTATATTTATAAGTAAGCATTTTGAACTTGATTCACATCCGTTTTTAATTTAAGATTAAAACTAGCAATTTTTTATAGCGGATATTGGAGAGAACAATTGAATCAAAATTAGAATTGACATGTCGTGAAGTGTACTCCCAAATAAAGTTAATTTTTACATAGTAAACATATTATTTTAAATATAAAAATTATACCGGCCAATTCAGTGCAATTTTGTGGTCGTGTAGTGCTATTTTCATCAAAATCCAACACCATAAGTTGTAAAGTTCTCCGAAGCACAAGCACCATAACCTCAAATCGGAACCAGTAGTTACGATCTCTGCGTGGAGGCCTACGAGTCAAGACAGGCCAGAGGGGAAGACACCAGTGCCTACAGCAGCCCGTGGAGGACGTCATCGAGGAGTTGCAGCAGCATCAGGTTCGATAGCAGTCCGACAACGAGTCCAGGGTCGCCTTCGAGCTCCGATATAAGTTCGGCAACAACACAGGTACTGTCTATGCCTAAAAATAAGCTAAGTGAGCACCGGGAAGTTTTTGCATGCGCACCAAGAGTCTTACCCAATGCAATAAAAGCCGTATTCATCGCTGTAAAATTAATCCAGACCGCCGAATAACCCAACTCCATAATTTGGGGTTATGTGACAGTTTGATCTTGAAACGACGCCAGGTGAAACAATTGGTGCGTGGATCTAAGCCCCCTTTTAACAAATGCTAGAAAAACAAATGATGGAAATGCCGCGAAACAGTTTAATTCAAATATTTACCGGTGGAACTGTGATAAATTTTCACTTTATTTTAAATTCACGATCGCAATTGTCAGCGGCAGCCATTTTCATTTAACCTATGACCTAATTTCGTGTATTTGCTTGTGCGCAGTAGTACGAAGGCGGATTACTTACATATCCGTATTCAGTTAAATTAAGAATTATACATTTAGCGTAATTGAACCTAACCGCGAGACAGGGAAATTGCTTACCGAAAATTTTGAGCTAGCCATAATAATTGTTAATACTTGTAGATAAATAAAATATCAACAGGGCATATAACCATTTATTTCAACGAGTCATTAAATGGCAACTCCTTTTAGTCGTCTTAGAAATAAAATATTTTCGAGGTGGTTTTCAATTATTTATTTAATTAATCATATTAAATTAAGCTGTCATTAACCATAACACTATATCGTAATCTGCCATACCAATTTCGACTCACTTCAACTTGGCGGGAAGATAGATTCACAGATCAATGTTTGATGAATGTTTGGCGGTATTTGTCAGGTCTGAATCGGCGTTACTCGGAAGAACTCGGGTCGCTGTTACAGCTTTATATGCAGCTCTAGCTGGCCGGTAAGTTATCCTGCTGGTAGGCTGATTTACCTTGCTCGTAGAAGATTTCACGGCATTGGTAAACGGAAATATCTGCTTGCCAAACATATAAATCTAACAGCAACTTTAACAGTCGATTGATAAGCCGGCCCTAAGTATTATTAGCTTGCTAAGTATTATTAGCTTTGGATTGTTGTAACGTTCGCATATCAACTCGAAAGCGATTTTGTAATTTTCCGCTGAGGGCTGGATATTGGATATTGTTTGCGCTGCAACACCGGATAAACTGGATTTTAAGTAAAGAAATTTTTCAACATCGATTATAGTTGGGTTATTGTGAACCAATGAAAGAAAGGTTTCGTAATATGATGCAAATACAGTGTAATTTCCATCATAAGAAGGTAGTGTTATACGAGGTAATTTGGCGTTGATACCAATTGCAGATGCAGGTAAGGAAGTGTCACTTGCGCTGGAATTGGTTAATTCGTCGTTAGTTGGCTTAGGCGAATGTTGATCCAGCAAATGCTTAGCACGCGTATATAAATCGACGTATTTATTGTAAAACTCAATCGGTTCTATTAGATCACTGTTTGCAGGAGCTGATAAAACGTCAAGTTGGATGTGTACATCCTCGTATTTTTCCGAAATATCCTTTATACCGTTTTGGTACATTTGCAGTTTTGTAATAATGGATACGTCTGTAATCGTTTGCGGTAAGGAGCTTAAGAATGCTTCAAAATTATTTAGTTTGTTGATTAACGCTCGCCCGCTAGCAATAGCTTGTTTTATTTCCGTATTTTTTGTCATGTTTGCCGTAACGGTACAAAGCAAGTTTTAATGGAAATAATGCAAAATAGAAATTTAGGGCTTACGACAGATGCCATGTAAACTGCACAATCTGTTACGAAATGTAATTGAGCTTGATTCAAATCAAAGTTCAAATTTAATGGCAACCACGTGCGCAAAGGTAATTAGTAATAATAGCAATTTGTAACAGAAATGTAACACACTTTTTCAGCAAAGAAAACAGTAGCGAACATGTAAAATGTAACTGCAAACGCTTAATGACAACCAAGTGCCTGAAGTAATTGCTAACATTAATAGAAGCAACGTAAGCATGGAAATTCATGAAATTAAGGAAATTAAGTTAAAGCAATGCTTTGACTGATCTTTTTTCATCCTTCATACCGTAAGTAAATTGTTAAATACGTGCGTTGTTTGTTCTGGAAATTGGGAGTCACGCTCGAGTTGTAAGTGGGTCACTGCCACACAGTGCTGATCGGATGTAGCCGTGGAATATTGCGCAAACTAAGGTTACTAAATCATAAAGGTACCGCCAACTGTGCAAACATATATCTTTTGTCTCTTTTGATTTGGGGTTCCTGTCATTTGTGTCTCACTCTCACTCTCGCTTTCTTACAATGTTCTGTCCTTTTTAATTTGGGGGAACAAAATCTTGGAATGGAATGGCGGTACCTTTATGTATTTAGTGACCTTAGCGCAAACGCTGTAGAGCGGCCCTCTGACGTTGCAAGCGCGGAACCTTAGCTTGTACAGGAACCACTCACGCCGTTAATTGTACGAAGGAATTTAAAATATCGTCAAGTTTTTAGGTACGTAGGTACGCGTTTTCGATTGTTTCGAAGGAAATCCTGACCGAAGGACCAAAATGTTATGTAAAAGATTGACTGCTTTGCTTCTTAATCACCGAGGTGCTGGTCAAAGTTCTTTTCTGTAAGACTCGCTCTGCGAACTGCAAACATTTGCTAACACAGGAAGCGCGTACAGCATGGTAAACCCATTTAATAACAATGCTTCACTTTAACACACACGATTAACTACATATTTATAGATACATTTTGTATAAACAAGATGACAAGAACGCGGTTGCATAGCACGCGCTCGATCACGCAGATGGAACGTTAGGCCCCTTTCAGACGAAACGACTTTTCGCCGTGCGCCGTGTACGGCACAGTGCCGTGCATTTTGAAGACTATTGATTCATATGGAGCCTTTCATACGAGACGGCCACGACTTAAACCGTACACGGCCGCCGTGAACACCACGGCGTCGTGCCGTACACGGCGTCTTGATATACATTGTGGTATATGGAGGCTTTCAGACGGGACGACTTTCCGCCGGTGAGATGGCGTCTCTCATATTGGTATTTCGTCTAACGAGTTGTTCTTGCACTTTATTCGAATGTTGCTATTAACATTCTAATGTATTTGAGTCATTCTCAGTCATCTATTACACAATACTGAAAAGTGAGATACGATTAGAAGCCTACATACGGGGTGTTTAAATCGTAACATCGTTCATAATAGAGATATTGAAAAAACTTCGTTTTGTTTTAAATACCAGTACGTAGCCAGAGCCGGATTAATGGGGGGGCTAAGGGGGCTGCAGCCCCGGGCCACAGAATTTCGGGGGCCTCGACAAGATTCGAAGGTTATAATCTAGTGCGCTTTCTAATCATTTAGACCCCTTTGTACCCGTTGCATAAATGGGAATGGGGCCTCTAAAAAAATTTTGCCCTGGGCCTCCCATATCCTTAATCCAGCTCTGTACGTAGCCTACAAAGTGTAATCCAATTTAAACCATGACTTTTTATTTTTGCGTACTGATACACTACTTTGGTATTTTTAATGGAACACCCTGTACATTTTTAAATATTTTAAATCAGTGATGTGGTAGTATGCTTAAAATATAATTTGGAAATTTATTATTTTGTTTTAAAAAATGCCCAAATTAGGCCATGACACCCAAAATCACTAACAATCGAACAACAAATGCAAAAGAAAGTTTACCTGGCTCTCCTCATGGACTTATTATCGCAGCACACGTACTAAAACAATTGAAAACTATTTTTTTAATGAAATAATTATGTTCGCATTATATTTAAAATAAAATATTTTTTTAAAAGCGAAATGAAATGGCGAATATGGATCATCGTTGGAAAGTTTTTTGTTGTAGTTTTCAACTGTTTAATGAAACTCATATTGTTCCATTTAAAAAACAAAGTTTTAAATGGTTTTAGTGCGTTTGATGCGATAATTCGGCCATGAGGAATATTTGGAGCCAAGTGGAGTTTCTTTTGCTTTCCTTGTTCGATGTTTAATAATTTTGTGTATGTCATGGCCTACTTGAACTAAATATTTTGTTATTTTAATAAAATAATGAGTTCTAAAATTTTTGTTTGAGCATCTGTCAAAGTATTTTTACGCTGATTTCAAATATCTACAAATATACGGGGTGTTCCTTTAAAAAAACCAAAGTCGTATCGCCAAAATAGGAAGCCATGACTTAAACTGATTTATGACAGTGTGTAGGCTGAATACTGGCATTTAAAACAAGAAAAAAGTTTTTCCAATATCTATTATCAATGAAGTTACAAGCTGTCTAGCGATATACAAACACCCTGATACATCACGGCCCTAAACACGCCGTCATGTTCACGGCGAAAAGTCGTGTGCTCTACGGCGCATCTTTGGAATGCACGGCACTGTGCCGTATACGGCGCACGGCGAAAAGTCGTTTCGTCTGAAAGGGGCCTTAGTTCTCTCGAGCGGATCACGACAATAACGGTAGGGCCGACTGCGCGAACAACCGCTTCCGCTAACCCATAGAAAGAGAGCCGTAAATTTAAATATTTGATATCGGCTTACAATCATTAACAGGGTCATTCCTTTTTTTAGATATTGTTTTGTTTGCCTGATATACGTTGCATCATAGTTGTTGCATTGTACTTGATATATGATGTGGGATTTTAGATTTTTATCTATATTGTCTTAAATGTTTACAAAATATCTGCTGGCCAGTATTACGGTTTTAGAATGCTGTATATATGGTTTTTACTTTCCCATACCCATAGGTATAGGGAAGTATTGGAATCATGAAAATTTTGGAAATCGAGTTTTGCACAGAAATATCCGTTTTGGGCCTCTAGGACCCCAAAAAAGTGGTTTTTAAAAAATGTCTGTCTGTGTGTGGGTGTGTGACGCTCCTACAGCCGAAAGTATTGCTCCGATTTTGATGCGCTTTGGAATGCGGGGGTGTATCGAAAATTCATCGACAAAATAAGCTTTTCAAAAAAATCCGAAACCGGAAGCGGAAGTTACGCATGTTTTTTTGCTATCACTGTTTTCGTGATTAAAATTTTGAAAATTTTATCGCGGATAACGATAGAGGGTCATAAGACAAATTTGTTAGTTTTTTGCCGAACTCGCTAGGTTTAAAATGAAGGGCGCTATGATTTTTTGAAAATTTTGAGTTTAACGCCCTATTACTCAAAAACGGATGAATCGATTCAATTGATTTTTTTTCTGAATAGTATATGAAGGCTAACATGAGGTGATATAAAAAGTGTTTTGAAAAATATTAAGGGGCCTAAATTACAAATTTTCAAAATTTTGGAAATTTTCTAAAAATCATTTCTCAAAAACTGCCCACAGGAATTTGTTTAAACTTCATACACTGATAGACCCCGAAAAGGGCTATCGATCTGTTTTTTAAAGAATCTCATGAATTATCTGTGGCGCCCTCTACGAAGCTTTGAAGTTTGAAAATTTAAACCCCTTTAATTAATAAACAGAACAAGATAGGTAGCTGGGGTTTTCACTGAATTGCTCAGTGCATAATGGAGCATATGAATATGCAAAAAAATAGTTCACTCGTGGATATATGTAAGCGCACCGGCCCCCTCCCCCCTCTATTTTTGAAAAATATTTTTTTATTCGAACGGTTGTTATATTTTTGCGTCAAAGAATATTTTTCCGCGAAAATAAAAGAAATCGATTTTGTATGCCCTAGAAAATATAATTTCCAAACTACATAAGAAGGCGATTCGAGGATATTTTGTGGGATATCATGATGGTATGGGCGGTTATCGCATTTATGTACCCGACAAGCATGAAGTAATAATTAGTCGTGATGTAATTTTCTTAGAAAGTGCATGTAAGTACAGACTGTACCTGTCATTGCTAATCCGTACTAAGCTTTTCATAAAGGCTTAAAGATTTTACTGTACTTTCAAGAATAAAAGCTTTTGGTGTTTAAAATATTTGTCTGCCAACTTAATGTTAACAAATATGTTGGTGGGGAGAGGAGATGCATTTTCCACCACTCTCCACGGCTTCTGTAATGAAACTCGAAGCGAAAGGTGTTGTTTTGCTTTATGGTAAGCGATCTTCTTCTGCTGCAAGTCGAAATTAGTGATAAAACATTGTAGTTATTATTTTAACTCGAAGTGAAAGGTGGTGTTCTACTTTATGGTAAGAGGTCTTCTTCCGCTGTAAGTTGAAATTAGTGATAAAACATTGTAGTTATTATTGTATTGTTCGTGTTGTTCTAATGTTATTGTTGGTAGCATTAACTATTGATGAAGACTAGGGTGTATTTTTGTATTAGTGTTGTTAGAGGATTGATCTATTAACCATTTAGTGATTCCATTAGTTTTCTAAAGTATTGTAAATTAAAATTATTATTTACTCACTACTTTACGAACACAATTTATAATTTATTAATAATTTTATTTATAGGTATTACAGAAAAAGATGAAAGCAAAACGTTTGAATTTTAAAATAGGTTCTAATTTTCAAAAACCTAAAGTAATAAAAGCCGGAACCGTTCATGACAAACACAAAACTTTTATGCAGTGCAATCAGTCTTCAAACCTTACAAATGCTGTTACAGCTTCATGTTTTCGCATTTTTAAATCTCCATACTTATGAACCGCTGGATATATTAATGATATTTTAGAATTGGGGAATATTATAAAAGACCGAGCTGTAGATTTTACTTACGATAATTTAGATTATGCAGAGAATGGCGGGAAATATGAATATGTCAAAATTTAAAATAAACACTACATGGTAAATGCAAATCAGTTAGACACGCGTGAAGGACAATTTTTAAAAAATATTGATCTAACGTTATTAAGTTTTTTTGAACATTTTCAAGCGGGTATACTAACATGTAATAATAAATCTGTAGCTTTATTTAAAGAAATTGTCAACGATAGTGTCGAGTATTGGATGTTCGATTCAGAGAGTAGCTCGCGTATTACAGCTAAAAACGTGAAAGATGGGGTTGCCGTAAGCTGTAGCTTTGAAACATTAGATTACCTGTCACGTTTATTAAAATATAATTTTGTAGAACATTTAAATACTCCTGGAAATAGCTTGTGTAAATTATGTCCTTATACGATTGTTGAGATGTTAGGTAATAGAAAGGGCAAACAAGGTGAGGTTTTAAGTGGAAAATTCATGCAAAAATTACGCAAAAATGTAGAATACAAGCGTAAAGAGTTGATTAGCAGAAAGGAGGGTATGAAAAAATTAAGGAGTAATGTACAATACCAAAGGAGAGAGTTAATTAGTAGAAAGGCGGGTATGAAAAAAGTAAGAAGTAAACTTGAATACAAGAACAAAGAGATAATAGCAAATAACGTATGTCCCAAAAGTTTTCGGAAAATTTTCAAAATAGACCTACAGTAAATAACGTCCCATACAGTTGTCGTTAGAAACAAATTGTATCAAATTGATTGACGTTTAATATAACATGTCAGTTTTGTAATAAACACAGTTATAAGGTTATGTTGTTGACATGCAAAATAAATAAAAATTATACAAAATTTTTAAGCATTACTTTTTTCCGAAAACTTATGGGACATACGTTAGAGTTAATATGAAACAATTAAGGAGTAATGTACAATACCAAGGGAAAGAGTTAATTAGTAGAAAGGCGGGTATGAAAAAATTAAGAAGTAAACTTGAATACAAGAACAAAGAGATAATAGCAAATAGAGTTAATATGAAACAATTAAGGAGTAATCCTGTTTTTAAAAGTAGGGAAAACTTAAATGAGCAAAATCGGAAACGGGTACTTAGGAAAAACGATGCTGAAGTTAGACTATTTGAAAAACAATGTGACCTTCAAAGCAAACGGAAAAAGCGAGAAAATGATATATTGCGATTTAGGGAACAACTGTACAATAATTTAGTAACAGAAAACACAACTTCCGCGAATCTAAAGTTGGAATTTATAAAAATTCGAAAATCTACTCCCAATTTTATATGTTGCTGCTGCGAAGGACTGTTTTTTAAACATTCTGTTACAAATTTTAATATTGCAAAACTAGATAAATTTACAGGATATTCGAGGGAAGCTTTAGTCAATTTAATAATAAATTATGATTCGCAGTACATCTGCAAGACGTGTGATAGATACCTAACCCTGTCAAAATTACCCAAATTAGCGACTAGTAACGATTTAAAATTTGTAGATTTACCCGACTGTATTCAAAAACTGTCACCATTAGAAGAAAGAATGACTGCTCCCTACATAAATTTTATGCAAATTCGATCTTTAATGCCGTGTGTCTTAAATCCCCAGCTAGGTCTTAAAGGCAGCGTAGTCAACATTCCTGATGTTACAAGTTTTACCGCGATCGTTTGACAACATGGCCACCATCCAGGTTAAACTAAAATGGCATATTGAACACAAATCAGATTACATGTATGAAACCATACGACCAGCAATAGTTTGCGATGCGTTGTATTATTTAAAAGACACTCCCTTATTCAATAATAATAATATTCAAGTTGACAGCGAATATTTTATGCGCCACGATAGACATTATAGCGAAAATGTAGATTTTATTGTAGAAAGTAGTGATTGTATCGCGGATACTTTAATACCTACCGAGTTCATAAATGACAATACGTCTGAAGACATCTCTTTATTAACCAATCTTCCGGACGAAGAAGTAGAAAATGATGAGGTATTAGTAATAGACGGAAATCAAGATGTCGTAGATAACGTACAAGTTATTGCGCCCGGCCAATTTAAAAAACCGATTCCTTGGCATTTAATCCCTCATATTGACGAATTATGTTTTCCAAAAATTTTCGCAGGTCATTCTTTTAACAGTAACCTAAAGGTGTCATACTCAGATCGTATAAAATCAGAAATTAGGCGTAGAGATCGCAGGTCGTGCGTTCCCACTCGATTACTCTTTATGGCAAAGAAAAAATTAGAATTGTTTTGTCTTTCAGAAATTAATATTTGTATGCGAAAAACAAAAAACACCAGAAATGTTAAAGTCGGGAATGTGTTAAATAACGAATTTTTAGAAAACATGGTAAAAGTTGACGACGGTTATAGATTTTTAAGACAAATCAGGTCCTCCCCATCATATTGGGAAACAAGAAAAAAAGAGTTGTTGGCTACCATTAGGCAATTAGGTAAACCCACTATATTTCTAACGTTATCAGCCGGGGAAAACATTTGGCCTGAACTACTGCAATCTTTATCGAAATTAATAAATTCAAAAAATATATCTGTCGTAGAAGCAATGAATCTCACTAGTTATGAAAAATCCGATTTAATAAAAAGCGGCCCAGTTACATATGCGCGATATTTTGATTTCAAAGTTTCAAAATTTATGTGTTATTTGAAACAAAAAGATGGACCATTTCAGGAATACCACGTAGTAGACAGTTCGGAAAGAGTAGAATTTCAAAACCGTGGGTCGCCTCACGAGCATATTTTATTATGGCTTAAGGACGCGCCTCAGTACAATCCAGATATTTCGGGTAGCATAGAACATTGCATTAACTTTATAGATAGGTTTATTACCTGCGAGTATGACGAAAATGACCCGTATATGATGGTGCAAAAACATAAGCACACGCATACCTGCCATAAAGGAAAACGAAATAAATTGAAATGCCGGTTTAACTTCCCAATCTTTGTTATGCCCTCAACAAAAATTTTGGAACCTCTTCCGGAAGAGGAACAAAACGAAAATTTAAAAAACATTTTAAAAGACATCAGAAAAATTACCCAAGATTTTTATAAAAACCCAGACGTAGTAGAATTTAATGACATTTTATCTAAGCTGACAATTACCGAAGAACAATTTTATCTTGCTATTCGTAGTTCATTAAAAAGAACTCAGATATTTTTGAAACGTACTAGTATGGAAGTCGGAATTAATAATTATAATAAGGACATACTACATTTGTTCGAGTCCAATATGGACATTCAGTTTGTTTTAGAAGAATACGCGTTAGCGTCTTATATTATTAAGTATGTTACCAAAATTGACGCGGGGCTTTCGAAATTGTTTCGTGAATCGGCATCAGATATAAATAACGGGTGTACTAGTGTTAGGGAAAAATTTCGAAAGATTTCTAACGTATTTTTAAATAGTAATTTAATGAGCGCACAGGAGGCCGTGTATCATGCGTTGTCTTTACCACTATGGAAAAATTCGCGAAAAACTATTTTTATCAGCACGTTTCCACAGCAGGAAAGAGTAAAAATGTTAAAGTCAAAAAAAGACTTAAATAACCTAAATGTAGATTCTAATGACGTGTTTGTTGATGACATATTTAAAAAATACAGTAAAAGACCTTTATCTCTGGAACACGTGTGCCTAGCAGATTTTGCTTCTAATTTTAGTATTTTGAATGTAAAGGATAATCAGAACGCGAATGAGGACGATGACGATCAGATCGTTGAAGATTATAGGAGACGGAAAAAGTCCGCTATTATTAGATATAGGAGTTATAGACTTAGTCAGGATCCAGTTAATTTTTATAGAGAAAACGTACTTTTATTTTTGCCTTGGAGAAATGAACATTCCGAGGTAGAAAATGTAAACTGCGAAGACATGTTTTTAAACCACCATTGCATTATTGAAGCTAATCGCAAAAAATTTCAAATTCTTGGCGATGATGTTTTAGAAAAAGCAATAGAATCTGCTCAAAGTAATGTTGTTGAAATCGAGGAAGAAGATGTCGAAGAATTTTCCAAAGGTGCATTACCTGAGGACCAACATATAGATATTTTACAACAGGGGGGCGCGGAAATGGTTAAAGATCGTACAGCAAATCACATTAGTTGTCCACCTAGAATATCTATAGAAGAAAACTTTCAGTTAATGCAGAAATTAAATACGCGCCAGAGGGAGATTATAATGCACATTTTACATTGTTTCAAAACTAATAGGTTGCAATTTAGGAATTTTTTTAAGTGGGTCCGCCGGCGTCGGCAAGAGTACGGTTATAAATGCAGCCTATCAGTTGATTACAAGTTATTTTGATAAATTGCCGGGTTCAAATAAAGGAGAGAATTTTGTAATGTTATGTGCTCCATCAGGTAAAGCAGCATTTTTAATAAACGGGGTTTTCTTTACCAGTAAGTCAGTTTGGTGGACAAATGCCGGAGTTATCGAATGACATCGCAAATACGCTACGAGCAAAATTATTTCATTTAAAATTGCTTATTATTGACGAAATATCTATGGTAGGTAGCCGTTTATTATCGCGGGTCGATACTAGACTTCGACAAATCATGGGTAACAAGCAGTCTTTTGGGGGAATATCGGTTTTAGTTGTAGGAGATTTAAATCAATTACCTCCTGTGATGGATCGCCCTGTATTTTGTTCGCCAAAGAGTAACAGTCTAAGTATTTTTCATGGAGATTCAAATCCCTTATGGGACGAGTTTTATTACTACGAATTAACACAAATAATGCGGCAGCGGGATGAAGTTAAATTTATACATTGTTTAAATAACTTAGCGAAAGGAATTATGAACGTTGACGATATAAACTTAATTAGATCACGAGAGGTGGAAGACGCACTAGTCCCAGAAACCGCAATTAGATTATATGCAGAAAGTGCTAACGTTGATGCTTACAACGAATGGCGTATAAACAATGCGCCCGGTGAAGAATTTTCATCTACCGCGGAAGACGTTATTTTAGGAAAGGTTTCGGAATTTACAAAAAAGAAAGTATTAGGCGAGTTAAAGAAGAAAAAAACTTCAGAGCTTGGGGGGTTACCAACACATTTACGTATAAAAGTGGGCATTAAGTATATGGTAACTTCAAATATTGATATAGAGGACGGGCTTGTAAATGGATCTTGTGGAATACTGCGACATATTTCGTTTGAACCGAATTCTAAGTTTCCAAGCAAACTTTGGATCGATTTTCAATCAAATGCGGTGGGTAACAAAGTGCGAAAAGCGTTTACCGGTTTAATGAACGCGGAAGGTATTGACTCAAAATGGACTCCCATAGCTAAAAGTGCCTACCCTTTAAGTATTTCTAAGGATTTGCAGCACCAAATTATACGTCGTCAATTTCCAGTGACAGCAGCCGAAGCTTTAACTATTCATAAATCTCAGGGCCAGACGTACGACGAGGCTTGTATTGATTTAAAAAAATCAAAAAGAATTACAAGACAAATGATGTATGTAGCATTAAGTAGGGTAAAAACGTTATCGGGGCTTTACATTATAGGTAGTTTCAAATCTCCAAACGAGAACGACCAAATTCTAACGGAAGTTTTGCGATTACAACAAAATAAACCTCTCACATTTTTCTACGACACTTTTAGTAACCGCGATCTAATTAAAATTGTATATCATAATGTTGGATCACTGCGTAAACATTTACCAAATATTGCTAGTGATGACTGGTACATTCGAGCAGATATATTAATATTTTCAGAAACCTTAACACAAAATTACGATAATGTAGAAATCCCGGGTTTTCACATAAAGTTTCATTCAAATTCTGTTAATACGCGAGGAATTATTTGTTTCGTCAAAAACCACATTCAGGTTTGTAATATTCAACACGTTTTAAAATTCGAAAGTAAAAATCATGTTGACTTGTTTAGTTTTGAATTAGATAATGTTTCGGTTATTAGCGGTTACAAATCGCCTTCGGCTAGGCATGATATGTATGGAAATTGTTTTCAAGAAATTATGAGTAAGTTATCTAATGGCGATGGTAAGGTTGTTGTATTAGGAGATTTTAATTTTGATGTAATTAATTTTAATACAAGTTCATATTTTTCAAATGTAATGATAAAGTTCGATCTTACAAGTATTTTAGATTGTAAAACATGCACAACTGATTACAACACTCAAATAGATGTAGTGTATAGTAACGATAAAACATTGATAGCAGGTGTTTATGACAGTTACTTTTCATACCATAAACCTATATATGAGGCTATCATCTAAGCTAGATTCTTGCGTAACCATTTCTGCTGAAAGTGTTAAAAATCCTACAGTTTTGAGCAATAAAAACCAATATATAGGATTTACAAATAGGGATAGTGTTTCATGTTATGCAAACAGTGTAGTTCAATGCATGATAGCTTTAAAAGATTTTAAACACGATTTACTTCAAAATAGGAAACCAGAACATAAGGTCAGTAACAGTATAGTAGACATTATTAATCTAGTCAATTTCGGGAGCGATTGTATTTCCACCTGCCGTATTAGAGATAGTTTAGATCAAAACACCGACGTCAATTTCAGTGACAACGTACAGCAAGATGCTCACGAATTTTTAGCAAAATTGTTGCACTGTTTAGAACAAGAAAATGAAACGTTGTCTGCAAGATTTAAATATTTAAGAACAATAGTAAAAACTTGTTTTGCGTGCGAGTTTTCCCAAGAACAATCGGAATTAGATTCGTGGTACTTTCTTCGTTTCCAAGACGATATGCCTTTGGACTTTTCAAAATTTATTTGTTGGGATGAAACTGACATAAAGTGTCCTAATTGTTAAAACTCAAATTTATTAGAAAAACACAATATATCGTACGTTAATCAGTTTGTTGTTTTAGTTTTTGCCCGATTCCGCGATGACACAAAGTTGTCGAACGTAGTAGTAAATTTTAACGAGACAAACGTTTGTATAAATGAAACGCATTTTGACGTTCGAGAGGCAATTTTACACCACGGAGATTCACTAGACCAAGGTCACTACACTACCATAATAAATGTTAACAATAGTTGGATCAGTTACGATGATCTAAAAACAACAAAAACTACGTTTCCAGCAAATTTAGAAAACGTTTACTTATTATTCCTAGAGAAAAAGGGTACCTAGGTGGAATCCCGGAAAAAATGTCACCGGATAAAATGTCACGGAAAAAATGTCACCGGAAAAAATTTCACCTGGAAAAAATGTCACCGGAAAAAATGTCACCGGAAAAAAATTCACCCGGAAAAAATGTCACCGGAAAGAATGTCACCCCTATTAAATTTTATAATAACTACACTGCTTTGTCTTTAATAAAAAAAATTATTACGTTTCTGTTTATTCTTTATTTAATTAAAAATTATAGCAGTTACAAAATTAAATTACCATATTTACATAGAAGGAAAAAAATTAATCTACAATTGCCCTCTTTCTAATGTTATGGCTTATGGCTCTTAAGAAATCGTCTAGTGTTCGCGTTCCATTGCGATATTCTTCACACAATCCTTGTAGTCGATTCTGTAAATTCTGATACTATGTCATTTTTTTTTCCTCGTCTGTAGTCCAGCTTGGTTCTGGAGTAATTTAGTAGCGTCTACTGCTCGTTCTTGGCGCATTTTATTTATTAAAAGCCATATTGAAGGATGCTTCGTTCCTACTAAATTACTAAACCTATGATTCCACCCTTCTGTTTGATTGTTCGTTCTATCTTCTCCAGCAAGGGTAGAATCATGGACATTTCATGTTGTAGGTGGAACGCAGGAGGTAGATTCCGCATTCTGATGTTTCCGTTATTACTATTGCCTTGTCTTCGGTAGGTCCCGGTTACATACGTCTCATCGAAGTAATTTAAAAGTTCTTCTGCTCCTTCGGGGTGTTTTCCCTTAAAAACTGCATACCTTGTCGTACATCCACAACTGGTAAAAAAGCAAGGCCGTCAAGTCTCCATTTTCGCGATATGTAGCTTCAAGGCCCAAACTTTGTATTTCCGATGGGTAGCTTGGCACAAATGATAGAAACATCCTCTTATTATAATTTCTTCTCCCAGAGTTTCTTTTAGGGCCTGAATTGCAGCTTTTTCAAAATCCAGATCTACTGTTATAGGATCAGGGAAAAGGTCTCTGTTAGCACATTCTTCTAATAAAGTTCTTAACAAGTGCTCATAAGTAGCTTGCGTTTTTCTTTCCAGTAAAGCATAAACTGCTGTTACAAAAAACTGCCTAACAGGAACTCGAATAACGTATAATTGAGTAAAATGCGGAGGAGCCAGGCTAAAGTTACCATCCATATACCATGCTGTTGAAGACGATAAGAGGCGAAGCGAGGCGTTGTCTGCAAAGATGATAACCCTCTCTTCGGAATTTGGCCACTGTCGTGCAAGAGAAACCTTTCAAAATTTGCCTCGCCGGTAGTACTCCAGTCCCCTAAAACAAATTTAAAAATTGAAAAAACGTCGAATTTCGCGCTCAAGTCAACAAAATTAAGTCAAAACTACCCCCATACGCGTTTCAATCTCTAAACTGGACAAAAAATTGAAAAATTGTAAAAACGCCGAATTTCGCCTTCAACTCAACAAAATCAAGTCAAAACTACCCCCTGCTCGTTTCAAAAAAAGAAAATGGCAGAAACGTCAGTCTACGCTCCCGAGTGCATAAAAGCAAGTCAAAACTACCCCCATGTGCGTTTTAGCCTCTAACACCTACAAAAACAAAACTGTAGAAACGGCATTTTTCGGCCTCTAGTGCGTAACATCAATATTACGATTGTTAGAATTGCCACCTGGTAGAAAGTTGGCGTATGGGAAAGTTTCATTAGCGAACTCTTTCGCTCATTTTTTACTCAAAAACCGGTTCACAGTTCGGCATAAACTTTAAACGATTTGATAGCTGTTAACAGCAAAATAATTATCATGCAAAAAAATCAAACCTTAGTTAATATTTGAATATTCACGAATTTCAATTTGAAGCCTCTTTTGACCGAGAAATTTGTAAGCAGAGAAATTTCTAAGCAACACACTCACCGTCTATGTTAAGATCTTGAAGTGTAAGCGGCACTTTCGGAAAATTTTTACGCTTGTGGTTTCTTAAAGTCCTTTTAACAGTCTCTTCTTGAGGCATCTCTGATCTTGTGGTGTCACTTAATGTTGAAACGGATTCCGCATATATTTGTAGAGGACGAGCTGTTACATTATTTTGTGCAACTTCCTTCATCTTTTGCACAGCTTTCGCAACTTGTATATCCGTATCATTTGCTAAATGATTATGTTCCGCAACTACTTTTGCTCAGTTTTGTCTAAGTTGTGGTTAGGCTTCCTTTGCACTGCAGAAAGAATTAAGAAACAAAAATTAATAAATTTCCCCATTTATAAATACAGTCGAACTCCCATATAGTGATGTTCATAAATCCCCACAAAAACATCACTATATAGAAACTTCACTATATAGAATTTATACTTCAAACATTTAGAATGCATTTAGAAACCCCTAAGAAATCCTATAATTCGCTTAACAATTTATGCATTTAAATGGCGGGAATTCTTAGTAACATTAGTGAAAGCCTGTACTGTAGAAACTTCTAAGAAATCCTATAATCCGCTTAACATTTTAGTAATGGTAGAGGTAAAGACAGGTAAATAATTCTAAGAAAATCTGCTCAAAACCGTCTCTGCATTCCTAAGTACTTGGGTAAAATTTTGTTAGAAAAACATCATTATATAGAATTTAAACATCATAATTTAGAGGTGATTTTACACGCAATTTAGCCCGAAGATCAAAATCCTAATGAAATCATCACTAAATGGAAAAAATTATTAAATAGGGGTTCACTGAATGGGGGTTTGACTGTAGTCGATTTTCTAAATGTATTAAAAAGTAAAACGATATGGTATTACCTTTAAAGAGCCTATCTTCGAACACTTCCAACGTATATTACTCAAACTTTTTTTATGTACCACGTACATGTAGCCGTTTAAACAGAGTTTTTCACCACCTTTATTCGATTTGATCACTTCCATGGTTGAAACAACAATAAGCCAGTTCCAATATTTTGCAGGTATTTAAGGGGATGAGAACATTCATATTTGCAAATTGTTAATAATACTCGATTAGTACACAGGTAACTTAAGATAAGAAACAAAGAAAGGGATTACTGCACCGGGAACTTAAGAAAGAAAGGGGCTAATTAACCCGGAATATGTAAAGAAACTGAAGAATAAACAAAGTAAGTAACTTAAAGAGATTAGATTAGATTACAATATTGTAGGGAATCGACGTGATAAGAATTGCTGCATATGTACCCAATTACAAAATTCTTTCCGGTGACATTTTTTCTGGGTGACATTTTTTCCGGTGACATTTTTTCTGGTGACATTTTTTCCGTGACATTTTTTCCGGTGACATTTTTTCCGCTAACGCCTAGGTGTGATGTTATCAAATCAATACATACACCTTCATTAAATAATGTTAGTATTAATACAAAAAACCAAAAAACCAAAAAACAAAAAAAACCTAAAAAACAAATATCTGAAAAAACATATAAGCAAGTAGTTCTCGTATAAGTTAAGTTGTTAGAATAATCCGATAAATGTCGTAATAACGTTAACCAGTTAGAATAATAGGTTAATGTTATGGTAAGGCAGGTACTTTAAGGTAATTAAGATACTAATTATAAGAGAATTAGTTAGTATAAATACAAAAGAAACAACAAAAAAAGCTAAAACACTAAAATATTTGAAAACATATATAAGTAAGTAGTTATCAATGTAAGTTAACCTGTTAGAATAATCCGGTAAATGTCGTAATAGGTTAATGTTATGGTAAGGCAGGTACTTTAAGGTAATTAAGATAATAATTATAAGACAATTAGTTACTATAAATATTAAAAAAAAACGAAAAAACAGTATTTGAAAAAACATTAAATAAGTAGTTATGGTATAGGTTAAAATGTTATGTTAATCTGAATTCCCATCATATCCTAATAACCCCTATGTTACCAAATGATTAACTTATCAATCATAAATTAATTATTTTGTTAACGTAACCCCTGTAACAATTGAGTCCTACACTTTCTTTCCTTCCGCCCCTTCCCCAGAGGCAAGTCGGGCTTTGTTATTGTTATTTGAAAAGTGACGAGCTTGCCTTGCTTTCGGAGAATTTACAACTGACAACATCAACGTGCATTCTATTTGTTGCATTGACAAGTTTTCTTTACAGTTACAGCTGACCGACTTATAAAAATTAGGTAAATAATTAGAAAAATAAATTGGTCCAAATTTACTCATTAAAGCCAGTTAAAATTTATTTTCCAGCTACATCTGTAAACGTTTTATTTCCAAATGTACCTAAGCTAAAATTCGATGCCGACAGTCTGATCTGCACCCTTAAGCTAAGGATTACGGAGGCGGTTGTCTTTGATATTTGCAGTTGTTTGACATGTGGTTCTACTTAAACATCTGGTCTTCGATTTCAACCGTCATTGCTCAGTATTTATTATCCAGTTCAATTGTCCTGCCCAAAAATAAATTTATGATACGCATTTGTCCAGCAAGGAAAATTTTTAGAACCGTCTACAGTGCCTAGTCGGTAGTTGCTAGCTAACATTGTCAGTGAACAGTTACCTACCCGTGGCCTTTGTAATTATTCATTTTGCGTTGTTCTTAGTGGTGTGTGAATCAACATGGTAAGTAAAATGTCCGAAGCGGTGTAGGGATATGGCTGCAGCCGCCTAATTTCTAAGATGGTGTGACAGATTATTTGACAGTTAATAAAATATTTCTTTTCATTTAACGAAATTACTGTTTCGTAGTAACTCGAGCTATAGAGCAATTACACGCTCGTGGAATTACACACGCGCCGCTACGCGGCTTGTGCGTAACTTTTCCAACTCGCGTGTAATACGTTTCCTACAGCTCTCGTTGTGTAATATACTATATTCATTCATTCATTCACTAGGGAATTAAAAAAGTTTAATTCACTAGAGAATTAAAAAAGTGTCAATGAAGAGTAACATATTTTTATTATTTCTACAAATATTTACATTCAATATTCTTTCTTTTTGTTGGTGTGTAATAAGTATATAATTACTAAAATTTAGATCAAATCGACGATGGTTAGGCAAATTTATATCTTAATTTGAATATTTTTAAATTTTTTATTACAAATTTCGTCAAAATTGAATTAAAACATATATACGCCACGTGAATTAAACATTTATTAACTCAAAGATATGATCTCACTCGCACTACGTGCTCATGAGCTCAATATCTTTCCGTGAATAAACATACGAGGGTATATCAAAATCTTCCCGGAAATGCATTACTAACAGCTAAAAAAACGTTTATTTAACATTATTTTTCTACATAAGAACCTTCTAACTCAAGACACTTTTCCATACGGTGTCGCCATCGCTCTAATCCACTTCTGTAAAATCCAGAAGGCTGTAATTTGAACCACTGCAAAGCAGCACGTTTTGCATTAGACATGGATTCCCAGCGAATTTCCATAAAAAATCATTCCGGGAAATTTTTGATATACCCTCGTATGTTTAATTCACTTCGTGTATAATATTTATTAAAAATAACTTACTTTACGCTTTTCATGCAATTGTGTTTTAATACTATTTATTTGTTTATAGAATCCTGATAGATTTTGTTGTCAGTGTGGAGTAAAATTTCCTAGAAGTTTTCAGTTGGGTGAGTGTGAATTAGTTATTTACCTCTTGTCTGTAAGCGTATTTTGGACAAAGTTACGGAACATTTATGTTTGAAAGTAAACTTGATTAGTTAAATTACAAATTTTCTTTTTAGAGATATGTCCCTCCTGCGAACTAAATTTTCCAGTGGGGCAAACCGACAGCCGTGTCTACACCGCGATACGTTGTTGGAAGTGCAAATTTTTGGCCTGTGGTATGTATTACAATTTACTGCTAGGCATCCAACTTTAAAAATATGATGATTCGTCATTTTGATTATTCACTAAGTAATCGACTATCTCAAAAAAAGAAAGAAAATTCAAAAGTTCGACTTCTTGTGGAATTAATTGACTACTCCCTTTTTCAATTTAGATTTCCAAAAATTTTGCGAGCAGTGTGGGAACTCCCGAGAATTGTCTTTGAGGAAGATAGTTGAGATGAAGCAGCAGATAGCTGCCAATCGATTAAAAGCTTTGGCTCGTCAAAGAGAGAGCCAAAAAAAGAAGCAAGCGGTAAGATTAAATAATTAGTGTAAATTAATTTGATTAAATAATTGGTTATAATGAATCATTTTTTACTAAATAAATTTATTGCTTATATGATATGATATACAGGCTGTTCAAAGTAAATTGTCCAGTATTGCTAACTTTGTTATCAATATTTCGATTAAATTAGCAAATCTGTAGTATAACTCACGTATAGTCTGTTCAGTAAACAAAAAAACACAAAGTGGCCTTTGATTTCCAAAAGTTCATCAGTGTACTTCCAAAATGCATCTCGGAATGTACTTACAAAAAGTTACTAAAACAAATAGGTTAAAAGTATGACATTTATCTAGCATCTAGCAAAAAAAATTAAACTGTTTTTGTGTTTACTGAATGCCTTGTAGATCACGATAGCGAAAACAGAAAAACAATTGATTATCAGATTTTCAAATTATTCCCTAAAATTAAAAAAAAAGAAATGAACACCCTGTTTATTTTTGCTTATTGTAAATACACCTATGTAATAATTTGTTCCATTTCAAAAAATGTTAATTTTGCGAATAACTCGAAAGTCTGATGCTCATTTGTTTTTCTGCTTTTGCCATCGTAATCTACGTGAACAGTACCACAAATTTGCTAATGTAATCGAAATCGTAGCTTTAACTTTGAGTACCCTGTATGTAGGGCTGTGTGAACCATACTTTTTTTAACCGAACTTTCTAGTAAATGTTCAAACAAACATTTCAACCAAACTCGTATTCAAATTATTTAGTTTTCAAAAATACATAATTTTTTTGAGCCCTAAATTAAATTCACAAAAGAAACAAGGTTTTTTACATTTCATTATAATACAAGAACAACAAATATAATCCTGAGAAGAAAACTAAAATGAAAGTCTCTTATTAAATACGAAAACATAAAAGATCGGCAATTTTGATTAATAGTTTATATTCAACAGGCAAATGCGCACGCGCCTTTTGAAAGTTTTATAGTTAATTTGACGCGACATTTAAATACAGTTAAAAAAAGTTAGTGCTTTTAGCGAATTTACCATGTAACTATAATTAAAAACATTAATTATTTATGTCATCTGTTAAGGTATCACATGTGGCCAGCAGACCTGAACCTGTTCCTCCACAAAAGAAGATGAGAATAGAGGACTTGTTGGTTTGTACATTGCTTGTAAATAAAACACTAAAACGACTCGGAACTGATTTGAGGAGGGAGATAAATGAATCAGAATAAAACACATTCATATGAAAAATTTTAAATGATGCATGAGCATACCAGTGCTCAAACCATTTCTGAGTACACTGTCAAAATTAAAACATTGTAAAATCATCCTTTTAATTCAACTTACTTATTACAGACCATTGATGACGATATGTTTCAGGTGAGTTTTAACAGCAAGAGACAACAGATTACTGTAAAACCTTTAAAGTGAATTTTGATCATTAATAATATAAGCACACACTAATGTGTCAAGGTTTATTTTGTAGAATGCGGCCGTCATCGAAGTATGATGCGGCCTTCATCGAAGTATGTGCTAACCAAGATCAGCCGATATTAATTAGGTATTTCATAATCACTTGACCACATAGTAACGACATGAAAGCAGATAACAACGAGGCAACTTCTTCACTTTACGAGAGCTATCACGTTAGTAGTCAGCTTTCGGCAGGGGGCATCGATGAAACTAAAATAAGCAAGAACGTCATTGTAAAACAAGATATCGTCGAGGACACTATAGACAACGATGCTTATCATGCATTAAATATCAAACAGGAAGAATTGAATATCAAAGATGAAGCCACTGAAGCTAATGCGACAGTAGCCTCTCTGTTGGTAGGTTATCAAAGATAATTTGTAAATATTAAGTATGTACCTAATCTTATTATATCGTTTTATAGGACCAACCCGGCAACACTGTGGATAGAACGGTGAGTTTATCACGTTACTAAACGGTAATGTTATTGCACATTTATATTTGTCAATAAATTGCCTGAACATATTCTACCCACGAGATTTAAAAGACTGCTACTGTCAAAATTAAAACATTGTAAATTCATCCTTTTAATTCAACTTACTTATTACAGACCATTGATGACGATACGTTTCAGGTGAGTTTTAACAGCAAGAGACAACAGATTACTGTAAAACCTTTAAAGTGCATTTTGATCATTAATAATATAAGCACACACTAATGTGTCAAGGTTTATTTTGTAGAATGCGGCCGTCATCGAAGTGCTTAACACTTCAGAAGTGGAAGCCACTGAAGCTAATGCGACAGTAGCCTCTCTGTTGGTAGGTTATCAAAGATAATTTGTAAATATTAAGTGTGTACCTAATCTTATTATATCGTTTTATAGGACCAACCCGGCAACACTGTGGATAGAACGGTGAGTTTATCACGTTACTAAACGGTAATGTTATTGCACATTTATATTTGTCAATAAATTGCCTGAACATATTCTACCCACGAGATTTAAAAGACTGCTAATGTCAAAATTAAAACATTGTAAATTCATCCTTTTAATTCAACTTACTTATTACAGACCATTGATGACGATACGTTTCAGGTGAGTTTTAACAGCAAGAGACAACAGATTACTGTAAAACCTTTAAAGTGCATTTTGATCATTAATAATATAAGAACACACTAATGTGTCAAGGTTTATTTTGTAGAATGCGGCCGTCATCGAAGTGCTTAACACTTCAGAAGTGGAGGAAGCAACTGAAGCTAATGCGACAGTAGCCTCTCTGTTGGTAGGTTATCAAAGATAATTTGTAAATATTAAGTATGTACCTAATCTTATTATTTCGTTTTATAGGACCAACCCGGCAACACTGTGGATAGAACGGTGAGTTTATCACGTTACTAAACGGTGTTATTGCACATTTATATTTGTCAATAAATTGCCTGAACATATTCTACCCACCAGATTTAAAAGACTGCTAGTATTATTGCAATTTTTTTTCAATTGATAATTGTTGATTTTCCACAATCCTTCCAAATTATTTTCTAAAACTTTACTAAAACCTCTTTCAAAGGTACTATAAAACTGCCACCTCATACAGATAATTAATTTCATGGCATCTCCAAAGTATTTAGAAACATTTCTTAATTGTAAGTATTTACCTACTTTGGTTCTTAATATTAAAAATAATATGTTTTATTAAATAGCACTATTTTAAATACATTGAGCAATTTAATTAATTCCCAATTTTATTGAAATTTGTCATCTCTATCTTATCTCCTGTAGAGAACTATCACACTATAACAACTAATTTTCCATGTTTTTCAAAATTTGCAGAACAATTCTACTGTAGTGGAAGAACAATTAGTGGTAGTAAGTATTAAAAAATTAGTATTAAATTACCTAATAATTATTTTATTACAGGAGGCACTGGAGTGAGTACCAGTTAAAATGTAATGATTGTTCATTATAAAAATAAATATATACATTGTGGTTTTTTATCTCGTTACAGCACATATTACGTGCATCGTTTTTACATGAGTGTTTAAAATTTTGATAACATTTGAAATAAACTAATTTCATAGATGTCGCTGCGGCAACTATGAAATTAATTTATTTCAAATGTTATCAAAATTTTAAACACTCATGAAACAACGATGCACGTAATATGTGCTGTAACGAGATAAAAAAACCACAGTGTATAAATTTATTTTTATAATGAACAATTAATACAGCAGCGACCACTTTCTTTGCGACATGTGGAATAGGCCTCCTGGGGATACCACATAAAAAAACGCGCCGTCAACTCTACCTCATGGTGGTGTGGAAAAGAGTGCACAGTACGTGCTTCATAAGCTTCTTTTAATAGCTATTTAAGTAACAAGGAATGTAAGGACCTCTTAACATTTGAGGTAGGCAAGTACAACCCAATGCGAAGCCGCGGTTTGTTGCCTGCCGAAAATGTTAATAGGCGATACATTCCGAGTTATGTTATTAGATTTTTTGTCACATAAACACTTGTGAATATAAACAAAACGTCTAAGTCTGTGTCTTGCCTTGCTAATTTTATTATCCTAGGAAGTTAATAATAATATAAAGTTCCGTTGTCAAGAAAAAGCAGCAAACAAATATAATCACTGACTTACACGTTTTGTTACTAAGACTGTATCACTGACTTACATGAGCAGCAGCGGGAAAAATGTTTTAAGTGTCTGTATTTTAATATAGAAATAATCTTTTTGTAACCATTATACACTTTCTGAATAAATTTACTAAATGTGTGTGAATTTAAATTGTTTTTAAATAAATTTTGACCATAAAATGTTATTTCATGTTATCAAATCTAATTTTTATCAATAGTTTAGTCATATTTATTTGCCATGTCAGTGAATTTAATTACTGTAGATTCTTTTGATGGATGACGGATGACATGACGTACGATAGTTGGAATGAATTATTTGATCGTTTAAAAATAAACCTGCGTTTTGATACTTTCAGTCTGCAACTTAAGGTTACTTAGAATAATTTACCGATGTTTATACCTTTACTTAGAAAATAGAATCATGCCAAAACAAACGACATAACAGCCTTTAGGATTACCTATCCAGCAGTACGAATATTATTATAACATTTTAGCAGTTATTATAAACCACCGTTTTGAGGAAAATAACTCTACTGTTGAATAAAGACGATATGAACATTTCCAGTATGGGAAAGTCCAGGGAGGTAGTCACGTCCACTTTTTTAAAATTATTTTTCTGTTTTTCAGATAAGTCAGGAATAAATTGAATTGTGTCATTTTTAGTTATTTTATTGATAAATTCTTCATTTAAATTTTTTGGTTCTAGATTTATTGAATTATTGCTATTATATTGTATCTGTAAAATTTTTATTCTTTTTTAATATTTTTATTTAGAAATTCTATAGGATAGTTATTTTGTAACAGTATGTTTGTTATGGGGTGTTAGTGCCTCACCATTATTATTATTATGTTTGTTATACGTAGTATTTCGATTTTTTCTGTGATGTTTTTTCTGAAAATAAAATGGCACCATCTGCAAGTTCTGATATTACACTTTTTTATATTTAATTGTCGTGCAAGTTATTGGCTTTCTAGCGCACACAGCTGAGTTGTTCGCTTACAGCTATCGGTTCATTTTGTGTATCTCGTTTTCAATTCGTTGGCACGCTAGAATATAAATATCGATCCGTCTGCGAGGCGCGTTTCTATACGTTCCGTGACGTGAATTTAAGAGACACCTGCCATGAGTGCGAGAGAGCAAGCTTCAGCTCTGCTGCCCCGCCACTTTCTCAATCGCGCTGT